>CAUYQG010126070.1:0-56841 GCA_963574415.1 Tarsius wallacei | reverse complement strand
ACATTCTCCCATAACACAGCTTTTGCATTTGCTGGTCTCTACATGAAAATTTCTTCCATATACCAGGTGTGCCAAAAATGTATACACATTTTAAGATATGTTATATTACTTTTTGAAGTTGAATTGAATTATGGTAGCAATTTGTAGTATGGCATTCACTCAAAAGATGGCATTAATCAAATGAACGAAAGGGTCACCATGCAACAGGCAGGACAGTTGAATAAAATGGTGGAAGCACTGTTGTTGTTCAAGGAGCGCAAGACCATTTTGAAGTGGTATTTGAAATTCGAGAATGTTGTGGAAATACGGCAACAAGGGAGGCATTAGTATGTAACAGAACCTCCAACGTTTCTAACAATTGCATGCATTCATGATAAGTTTGAGACACACGGTACTGGATGTGCACAGGGAAGATACGGGAGGTCTCACACAGCAACAAGTTCTGCAGTAATTCGCTGTAATCAGAAGTATCTGGATGCTGATGGTCACCACTCTGAGCACCTCATATAATTGCAGAAGTCAAATGTGACTTGTATTCATCTTTTGTTATCATTTATACTGATATTACAATTTTAATATAGTTTTTTTTCCTTTTTTAAAATGTGTATTATATATATATATATATGGCTCTCTCTCTCTCTCTCTATATATATATACACATATATATATATTTATATATACATATATATACACACAAACATACATTGCTCACTCTCTGAAATATGACCGTCCCAGTGAAGACTTCCCAACTATATTTATGAAAATTTCCACTCCAAATGTGAGTTTTTAACCTTATTCTTTCTGCTTTACTTTTATTCATAGAACTGTCTCTATATAACTTGCTATATAACTTACTCATTTGTCATCTGTCCTACACACCAAAGTAAACTATAAACACCAAGAGAACATGGGATTTTCTCTGATTCATTCACTATTTTATACCTCATCCCCCTCAATAATACCTGTAACATAGCAATTGATCAATAAATACCTGTTGAATGAACAAATGAGTGAATAAATTATATAACTAATCCAATATAAACACCCAAGTACCCACCTCAACCCATACACATATGTCTATTATTTGAAATAGAAAAAAAAAATACTGATAGGCAGAAGTATTTAGAAACTACTAGGGAGAAAAAAATGGATCTTCAAAAACCAACAGTCAGATTGACAACAGTCCATCTCGTCATCAGGACAGTAGATGCCAGTATTGGAAGGTATAATATGGTAAGAAAAAACTGTCAGGTTTAAATTCCTTTATCAGCTAAACTATAATTTGGAAGCATGAGGAAGAACTAGACATTGCAGACATTAAAACTTTAAATGAAGAAATATAATTGAAAATAGATAAATGCTATTATTCCTTTAGGGACTATAATAAGCAAAATTGTCTCAAAAATAGTTACAAGAGCTTCACAGATCAAAAATCATAGAAGCAACTACAAAAGTAGTTGTAGATTTGCCCATAGAATAATATTAGGTCCAGTTAATTTCTAGAAAATAGTTCATTTCAATTACTAAAGAAACATTGTTATACTTAAGAATGAAGATTCTGGAATTGTGCCATTTCCTAATTGTGTGACACTTTCCAAGTTATGCTATTATTTGTTAATAAGTAGATAATTACATTATTGTTTCATAGAGCCTTTTTATGAGAACTCAGTGAAGTTATTCATGGGAAGCTTTTAGTATATTCTCAAAATTTGAGCTGTGTTTTAGATTAATATTATTTTATTATTAGAAAACATAGAAATCCTCCTACTTCATTTTAAAAGCTTATCATAATCCTAATATTCATCTTGGCTAGTAAAATGAAAAAATATATATTAATTTCTCATATAATTCTAGATGGAATATCATAGATAAAATAATAGCAAATCAAATACACCAGGATGTCATTACCAAGTATATATTCCAGGAGTGCAATGCATGAATGGATTAGCATCAGGAAATCTATTAATGTAATTCAGTATATTAAAAGATTAAAGATGAACAACCATATGATTATCTCCATAGAGTGCTGGTAAAATTCAACTTTCGTTCTTGATAAATCCCTTAGTATAGCAAGAAGAAAATTTCTTAATCTGAAAAGATTTTTCAACAGTCACATACAGTTTGGAGCTAGTCTCTTTAAATCCTTGATTCCACACTATATTAATGGTGTTGCATGCAAGTTGCTTATTTATTCTGTACTCAGTTTTCTCATGTGAAAAGTAGGTATGCTCAGAGTAGAGCATCATTAGGTTGTTATAAAGATTACATTTTTAAAAGTTAGTATTCTCTAAATAACAGCTAAAAAATGTAATTGTAATACATGATTACCACTAAATTAGTAATAAAGGCAACTTAATGTCAATCTTTGTTAAACATTTTATTGGGTGTCCTAGAAAATGCATTAAAGAAGAAAATAAATGGGAGATACAAATATTGAAATAGAAAATTCAAAATGCAAATTAAAGCCAATATAAATTTTTTTTTTAAATTCTAGAAAATCAACTAACAAACTATTAGAACTAATGTGACAATTGAATTAAGCATCTGAATACAAGGTTAATGTAAACTTTTGTACAGTTAAACCGATAATAATTTTAAGAATGTGATTTTAAAATCCATTCACAAATGCTACAAAAAACTATTAATTCCCTGGAACAACATTAGCAAGAAGCAAGCTAGATCTCTGCCGAAATTTATAGAGACATTTATAAAGGTCTTAAATAAAGATTTCTTGTTAGAGAGACACAATATTGTAAATCTGTCAATTTCTTCCACATTTCTAAGGAAATAAATCGTAATACATTTTAAAATATATCTCTTCATGCTGATTCTATGGTTGATAGAGAAGAGAAATAATAACATTAATAAAGAAGTTTATAGCAAAGAATCATGAGGAAAAACATGACCCAATTCAAATTACAGAGTAACTTACAAAAGAAACAGAGATGCCTATCAAGAGAATGAAGTTCAGATGTAAATAGAACTTTACATCTTTAACTTAGTTAGGAAAAGACAATTTAATGAGTTTTGGAAATAACTGGTCACTGTTAGGAAAGCAAAGACCTTATCTTCCTGCTTCCACTCTTCTACCAGGATACTCTATACATAGCAGCAGATCATCTTTTTTTGTTTTTTTTTGAGTTGGAGTCTCACTCTGTCACCCAGACTGGAGTGCAGTGGCCGCTGCTCCCGGCCACCGCAGCCTCAACCTGCTGGGCTCCGGCGATCCTCCCGCCTCAGCCTTCCGAGTAGCTGGAACTACAGGAGTGCGCTATCACGCCCGGCTAATTTTTTGATTTATTGTAGAGATGCAGGTCTCGCCAAGTTGCCCAGGCGGTTCTCGAACTCGCGGGCTCAGGCAATCCACTCACCTCAGTCTCCCAAAGTGCGGGATTACAGACTGAGCCACCGAGCCCAGCAGATCATCCTTTTAAAATGCAAATGTGACCATTTAGATTTCTTGCTCAAAACCTTCTAATAGCTTTTTACCACACGTAGAATAAAATTTGAAGTCGTACTTAGGTGCTTTCAACGTCGTAGCATCCTGACTACTGGTCTAGACCATTTCTCATCACCAACCACTCTGCCTCTTCCTCATGCAGCTCCAGCTTCCCTCGCCTCCTGAGGGTGCTCTGCCTGCAGTGTCTTTCCACCAGATTATTTTTTTAATTTTTAATTTTGGATTCAGAGGGTACACCTGCATATTCGTTACATGGACATATCGTGTATTCTTGGGGATTGGGTCTCAGGTGGCCTATTCCCCAGATAGTGAACATTGTGCCCCATAGGTAGTTTCTGAGCCCTAGCACCCCTCCCCTTGCCCCACCCCCCTTCTTAGTGTTCCCAGTGTCTATTATTTCCATCCTTGTGAGTTCAGCTCCCACATAGGTGTGAGAACATGTGGTGCTTGGTATTCCATTTCCAATTATTTTACCTAGGATGATAATCTCTAGCTCCACCCATTTTCTACCAGATTTTGAAATGTCTCACTCATTCAGTGCATTCTGATCCGTAGACAAAAGTTGCTTCTTCAGACAGCACTTTTCTGAAAACTATACATAAAATAGCCACCCCCTTGTCTCTGATTTATTCTTCTTGTGTCCACTTTTTACTATCTCATTATTACATCGTATTTTATTATATAGTCATGTGCTTATTGTCTGATCTCCCCCACTAGAATTTAAGCTCTGTGAAAAAAGGACCCTTGTTGTTGTTCACACTTGTATCTTCAGGCCTAGAACAGTCCTTAGTAAATAATTGTTGAATAAATAGGTTAGGGTTTCCTTAATTTTATTAAATCTTTATTAAAATGGATTAGAGAGCTAAATTTAGAAGGGGAAAGCTCCAGAAATATGAGCATATAATAGGGGGCAATTAATTCTACCTTATTCTGGGGAAGGACTTCCAAATACAAAATTCAGAAAGTATAAAGACAAAGAGAAATTTCATCTAAGAAAAAAATGAGCAAACAAATGCAAGAAAATCCCCTATATTTAAATAACAAAGTTTTTATGAAAAGAAAGGAGGTAAAGTACAGGCAGGACAAAGCATTTGCACCATATTTATATTGACAAGCAAATCAATGAAGAGTCACTTAAGAGATCTTACATATTAGGAAAAAAATCGATAGGAATAAATGAAAATAAAATGTATAGCTAATTCAGAGAAAATGGCATTGAAATGGCCTTTGAATATGTTTAAACCTCATTAATAAACATAAAAATATAAATTGCCTACCAGCATGACCAAAAGAATCAGTAATTTAATGGTATAAGTATACACTGAAACAGGCATCAATATAAATGACTGGCAAAAGTGTAAATTTATATAACTAATTTGAGGGGAAAAAAGTCCTATATTATTCAAGATTAAAAGAGAAAACTTTAAACATCGCTCAAAGACAGAGGAAACTTGATTATAATATGTCCGTACCAAAGTAAAGCGATATCTCCAAAACTATATCAGTGAAATAAAACCAAGTCACAATATAAACTATATGATATATGATGACACAACTGATATACATGTATATATAAGCATAATAATGAAATTCATTAATGACTTGTATTATACATATTAAGTCTTTAGCAACAGTTATTTCTTGGTAAGAGGAGGAAAGGTAATCAGGAGGCTGTCATTTTTTATTCTATATTTATAAAACTTTTCTGGAATGCTTATAGTCATAAACCATGCATTTTGCATTACTTATTACAAAATAATTTTAAAATGGAAAGACAAGTATGTTTAAAGCAAGCAAGATACAACCATAAGAAATTGAACAAAATTAGTATGCATTTGTTTCTATTTGGACCCTACTTTGTGCTAGGCATCATAGGACTTTTTTTTTGCAACAATGAACGCTCTTCTACACCAACCTTTCCAGTTCGGTATTTTCACTTCCAGTTTTCAGCTGGAGATCTCGAGGGTTAAAGAAACTTTTATTTTCTAGTTCAAAAAATATTCACTTTATGGCAAAACATCTGCAAGAGTTAGAGAAAGGCAGCACTATGATGAGAAGGAATAGGGAGAGGAAAGGGACAAAGCCATCTGGAATACAAGAAGAGAACCATTCAAAGCCCTGCTATTGTTAGCCAAGCATAATTGCTGGCCAGCGTCCTGATAAACATTCTCTAGTAAGTAGCTCCACAGACAATTTAGACCAAAATAATCTCATAAGTCTGAATAGCCTGGGTTTCTGGAAGTGCACACTAGCCAGACAGTCTCAGAGCAAGCCCCTCACCCACAACCCCCATACCTCAACCAGGTCAGGGTGCCATGTAATTAAATATCTGTAAAAGGTAAGCAATTTATTTATTTTTATTCCCTACGACCCAGTATAATACTGGCTCAGGGCTATTGTCATTTGCAGAGAATTAAGACAATTACTATCTATTAGTGCTTCTTAGAATCAAAGAGACATAAAATTTTGCTCTTTAACAAAATGCAATTTTTAAATAACATTCAAAATAAAAATTTTAAAATAAAATTCAAAATAAAATTTAACTCAACAGATTAGATAAATATTTAATTACTTCCATCTCCAAAAACAAACATAACCAGAATCATTTAATATATTATATTATCGTCAATTTTTATTGTTATGTTAAAAAATCCATAAAAGATTATCCCTTTTAGGGAGACTTTGTAACCATACCTCATGAAAAATTTAGTGTGATTGTATTTCACAATGACGTCTTTGACAATTATCTTGCCAGTGAAGTATCTAGAAAAGCAAAGGCTGAAGAGAATAAAGGTTTTTTTAAAACTCTGTTTAAGTAGAATGCGATTGACAAAAATCAGATTGCAGTATTTATTCAACAAATATTTATTGAATTTCTGCTATGTACCAGGCACTGGAAATCATAAATTATAAGTGTCAAGCAAATGAGAATTAAATCATACCTGGCTCCTGTCTTAACTGGACTTAATTGAACTTTTTTAGGTCAATTGGAGAGGACAGTGAATTTTTTCAAGATTAAAATGCAGTTTCCAAGAAAATTGCAGAATAATAATCTCAACTAAAAACATAAATTAAATTATCCAAAATAAATTACTGAACAAAATAATCAACATGAAAAATATATTATTATAACCAATATGAATTTAAGCTGAATAAAAAATGGTTAATAGGAAACTGTTAATATTCTTATAAGTAGTGCAAAAAATATGATTATCTCAGTAGATATGTCAGATTTTAATACAATTCTATACTTTTATAACAAAAAATGCTGTATAAACTGAGAATTGAAAAACTACCTTAGCTTGATAAAATCATTTACATCATATTAGCACATAGTGTCTATATCCAATAGTAAAACACATTAGGAATTCCCACTGAGCACAGGAGAAAAACAAATGCACCAGCTCTCACCCCATAATCAAATGATTAGGAAAGGTAGGACATGTGGGTCACTAAAACTGCTGAACCAACTTGGATGGATTTAGAGTCTATCATACTCAGTGATCTATCACAGAAACAAAAAGCTGAGTATCACATGTTCTCACTCATAAGCGGACCCTGAAGGTTTACCATAATACTATGAGAAAAGGTTTGGCAGTAGCAGAACACTGCCAGGGAAGGAGAAGGAGCATCAATAAGGGTACCTGATCTCAAACCAGGCAAAGTGGAATCTAAAGGAAGACCCAAACTTTACCTGTGTGATGACCTCTTATCTACCTAATCCTGATTGCCCCACATCTTTAAAATAAAAATAAGTAAATAAATAAGTAAACAGACAAATAAATAAATAAAACTGCTGAACTGTCAGCACAGTATGGACAGGAATGTGTCATGGTGGAAGAAGCAGTCAAATGTTTGCCACAACTTGGGACATTCCTTCTGCAAATCATGACGCAACCTTCTCAGAACTTCCACATACAAACTTTGATTGAATGTTTGATCTGGAGAAACAAATTCTGAGTGTATTATAAGGAGCTTGCCCTCTAAAAAGTAATTCTTGGTTTTTTTGAGTCCTCCCTCCACATATTTTCTAGTGTTTTGGATCTGTTATTGTTGGTGAAATATTTGTTGTAGGTCCATTTAGTATTGCTTTGCAAATAATCTTAATTTTTGTTCAGGAAACATTATTTTTGTCCTTAATACTTTGTGATTTTACTATAATTCAACCAGGCACGAATGCTCATATTCACCCTTTTTAAGATTTCGAGTGTTCAGCTAATCTGAAAACTCAGACATTGATCAATATTGAAATTTTTCTGGGTACTATATTATCCATCCCCTATTCTCTTTCTTCTTTCATTTGAGGCGTTCTGACTTCATTTTGTTCCCCATATCTTCTAAAAATCTCTTTTTCACATCGTTTCCATTGTGTATAACCCCCCCAGATGATTTCCTACCCTCTGTCTTCCAATTAATATATTCATTCTTTAACTATATCCAGTCTCCTAATAAATTAGCCAAAGAGAGTTTATTATTTTTTGTTTCAATAATTTTGTTTTTGCTTTTAAAATATGTGTTTGGTGGTTATTCAACAGTATCTCTTTCTGTACCATATTGTACTGTTCTTAGATATTTATTATTTCCTTTATCTGTCCAAATGTTTTAAAATCCACTTAGTTTAAACTCACTTTTAAATTGGTTTACGATCTCCTGGTCTCTTCTATTTCATATGCTCACTGACTCTCAATATTTCATTTCATGCATGGTTAGTAATTTTTAAAATAAAAGTTCATCTTCATCAGGGGCTAAGGCAAAGTTATGTTTTTCCTGGGTTGCAAGAATACCACTTCAAAAATATTCACCTCTAATAAGATTTTTCCCTGAACCACTTGGGAATGTGTATTGTAAATTCAGACTTCACAGAAGGGGAAAAACCTTAGATTATGATTGTATTTGAGTCACTCTTTCTGTGCATGACCTCAGGCAAGCTGCAAGATTTTGAGCCATTTTCCTCAGCTTTTAAGAGTTTATGTAGTTTCTATTTTATGAATGGATCAGACCTATGAATCTTAGTTTTATACAGTAGCTCATTTCTAATTCTCAGCACAAAGGGTATCTTTCTCTTACAGTGTTAGAATCCAAGGTCCAGCCAGTAATAATGCCTGTGAGTCTCTGGAAATTCAGTGCTTCAAAATTAAGTTCCCTGTTTACTTGGAGATTTTTTCTTGTTTGTATTTTGAGCTCAGGTATATGTTTACATTTTTAGTTGTCATATTTTAAATGGAATTTCTATATGTTTGAAATGGGAAGGAAGATTTTCTGTATCAGTTCAGTCCAGCTGTTTAATGGAAATCAACTTTACATTTACATAAAATATTCTAATTGCCAATTTAAGCATTAGCCTTCTATGAAGCATGATTTCCTTGAGGGTAAGGACTATATTCTATTGATTTATGTTTCCATTGTTGAATGAATGAACTTATCACCTAATATTCTCATCTTACTCTTGCTATCTTCAGGTGTGTCTAAATTGGGCTGACTGTTAATAGAATTTTTGCAACATTTTGTTGCTACAATACAAACATATGAAAACCACAGTGACCTTTAGTGTTTGGTAGGGTTTAATGAAGCTTTGTCTGAATGATGGCTTGGAATCCAGATGTAGAAATCAGGCTTTCCCAGTCTCCGTTATTAGGAGGAAATGAAAACAGAAGCATAATTATAATATATGTCTTTAGTAAAGTTGCCACCTGGGACTAGAGGTAGGCCTCTTTTTATTGAAAATGTTAAATAGATGCTTCAAAAGTTCAGTGAATCAATTAACATTTCTTCTTTGCATTTAAGTCTGCATTTTGGGGGGAAAGAAATTTGAAAGTATTTTCTATCTACCTTATTTTTAGCAAGAAAAATGTAAATTTTCATTCTTAAAACAAAATTGAGCAATATAATTTTATTAAATATTTTCAGAAAGTTTCAATTCAGTAGAATAATTTCATTTTAATTTGCCAACTATATTAGACATTTATATTTTTATGTTTACCTATAGAAACTCCTATGAAGGTTCTAAAGACGTAGACATGGTCACCTTTTATGTAAAGCATGTGGCTATATTGTGATTATGTCTATTTAGATGTTAAGTAGCAATGTAGTAACTTATCTCTTCCAGGACAATGGTGAGATAGGTACTATTTCCAAGTAATTGCCTCCTTTAATTCGATTATAAGAATTAAAACAGAGTTCCTCATTATTTTCTTAATCCATGCCACTTACAATGTCTTCTCAGTTGTCTCCATGTTCCAATCAGCCAAGTAGGTTTCAGAGAACCTTTCTTTCTATATCTTGTTTTAAGAAAACAAGTATATTGAAAATGATTTTTCAAATTATACCTCTGCATTACAGAATATATTTTAAAGAATCAACAACTAATAAAATAAACATGATTTGCCTTATACTAGAGCAGAATTCACCATAAACAAAATTTTGCTATTTTTATCTATCAGTGAAACTTCTCTCAACAAGAACAGACAAAACTCCAGATCTCAACAAACTGTTTTAAATTTCTACTCTAACCACATAAGAGTTAACATATCTCTAGGGCAAATTGTTATCAAGACAAATCCAGCCTGTGACTTTTTTAAAAAATAAAGTTTTATTGAAATGCCGTTATGGCCATTTGTTTCTAAATAACTAGGGCCATTTTTTGGTTATATTAGCAGATTTGAGAAGTTGCAAATGTTGCAACAGACTGTATGACCCAAAAGATGGGAATATTTACTATCCAGCTCTTTACAGAAAACGTTTTCAGACTCCTGCTTTAAATCACTTAGGTCTTCATTGGGGTCAAATTTCTTAAACTAATACATACATAAGGGGCTTTTCCACTTGCATGATTTTATAATTCTAAAGCCAAATATTAGCAAACTTCTTGAACTGATATGGGGATAGCATTATTGTTCAAATTATTTGCTGAACCGTTCTAGGGAGAGAATTACATTTTCTGGCTCCTTTAACGTCAGGCCTAGCCATATAACTTCTTTATCCAATGAACCGTGAATTAAATAATGTGTTTTACCTCCAAGAAGAAGCTCTAAAATCCAATGCATGACTTGCCATGCCATTTTTTTTTCTTCATCTGCAAGGAGACTGGTGATGTCTTAGACGTTGTTCTGTCAGCCTCAACCCTGAATGATGGCAACAGAATAGAGTTGTAGCAGACCCACAGTAGACATCAGTGTAAGTGATAAATAATCCTTTATTGTGTGAAGGCTACGAGACTTTGGGGTCTCACCACATAATAACTAAATTTCAGCTTACTAAATAAAAAGTTCTTAGAAAAAAACATGTTTTAGCTGGTTTCTTGAGAGATCAGAAAAATAGATTAAATAAGCAAAATCAGCATCAAATAAATGAATAATTTTTTTTTTAATCTGAGCCCAAATAATTTAAAACTGTCTCTTTTCAATAGGCTATATTGCATCTAGTAAACAACACCAGGACAGAATAAACAGAGAACACAACTTAAAAAAAAAAAAGGAAACTGTAATAAAAATAAGAATCACTAAGTTTCAACAATGCAAAGTTAAAGGTATAATCTAACTTTATTACATTTGTATTATACACATACAATATTGAATTTGATTTTTAATTTTATTATCTGATCAGCCAGGTTGGTGTTTGTTTTATCCCTTACTGATTCATATACTTGCATCTAAAAGAAAATTAAACTAATTTAAAAGATTATTTTTTAAAGGAGAACATTCTTGGAACAACTGTCATAACTGACATCAACATTTCAAAGTAAAAAGTCTACACATATGAAAAGTCTACACATAATAGCTATATTAATTAATGAGAAGATAGTGATTTTCCCTAAGAGACAGAATATAATTTTAATACCTAGCCTTGACAAATATGTAGACAAGCCTCATACTCCGTACATTGGGTGAGATGGTAAAATGGGTAGAAACTTTCTGAGAAACCACATCATTATACGTATTTTTTTGGGGGGGGGGTTGAGTTGGAGTCTCACTCTGTTGCCCAGGCTGGAGTGCAGTGGCATGCTCAAAGCCACTGCACCTCAACCTGCTGGGTTCAGGCAATCCTTCTGCCTCAGCCTCACAAGTAGCTGGAACCATAGGTGTGTGCCACCAGTCTTGGCTAAGTTTTTGATTTATTGTAGAGAAGAGGTCTCTCCAAGTTGCCCTGGCTGATCTCAAACCCCTGGACTCAGGCAATCCTCTTGCCTCTGCTTCCCAAAGTGCTGGGATTGCAGGCATAAGCTACCACACCCAGTCTCATTATATGTATTAAAGATCATTATCATATTCATTCATATTTAATCCAAGAGTTCTGCAATTAGGAATTTATCTTAGAGTCAATTAAAAATGTGTGAAAATATTAATTTACAAAAACAGTCATTTGATCACAATTTATAACAAAAAACTGAAAGTAACATTTTTTTAAAATACAGGATTTGTTAAACAATCATGTAAAATCATTTTTGTTGAATTTTATTTAACAATTGCAAATGAGGTAATAGGAAAATAATAATGTGGAAATAAGGTCACGGTTGATTATTAAGCAAAATAAACAACAACAGAATAAAAATCATTAAACATACTATGATTGCATGTTAACATAGGAAGTACACTAGAAGATATACAGAAAAGAGTGACTAATGATTAACTTTGAATTGTGAAATTAAGGATAGTGTTTAATGCCTTTATTTTCTGATCTGTCTATAAAAAACACAAATTGCTTCAGGTAAACAAAATTTAAATTAATAAATAACTAAATAATAGTAGTCAAAAGTTCAGCAGAAAAATACATGTAATATATGTATTATATAATATATAATTTATCTTGATATATGTCTATGTTTGCATATAATTTCTCTCTTCATATATACACACATATATACACATATATGTCTTAGAGATGTTCAGAGATTTTGTTACATTTAGTAGCACTTATATTCAAAAACATCATGGTTAAAATAAAATAGAAAACACATTCAGAAAAATATATTTACTACATTCCTAAATGAATAAGAAAATCTTTTGGACAGAGGACAGAACTAGGCAGTTCAGAATAGATGAAATTGAACAAATAAAAAAATGTTCAACTCAGCAAAGAAGCATAAATTTAAGTTAGAAATCATAAACCTATTATAACAGCAACACACATGATGGAAATCAATGGAGTAGGTTGCAGGAAGCCAACACAAGTCTGTGTACATTATAAAGCAACCCTTCTGAAAGACAAATTTGGCACAATGTATCACGAACCATGGTTACATGACACCCGCATATAGCAATTGACTATATGGATTTTTAAAACACTGTAATGTTTTCCCATACGAAAATAATATGTAGGCATCATAAACTATTGAGAATAAAAATGAAAATGAAGAAATTAAGAGAAATCATCTTTAACCTCATTTCTAAGGGGCATTCGTCACTGCCAATCTGTTACTAATACGAAGTTTTGCTTCCATTTCTCCATTTATGTTCTTTTTCCTCTTTCTCACTCTCTCATTTCCCTGGCCTTTTCTTCCCTCTCTCACTTTCTCTTGCCTAACTTTTATTCAAAGAGCATCAGATTGTAAGCACTAATCCATGTTATATGTCTTCAAGTTTTATCATACAAAGGTGTTACACTATTTAATCATTCCAATAGTGCTCAATTTTGGTGTTATATCTAAATTTTGGTTATTATAAATAACCAATCAAACTTCATATATAAATATCTATGTCTACGCCTCCTGAAAATAAATTTTTAAAGTGAAAATGCTGGTTAAAATGGTTTAAATACATATTATAACAATACAGATATAGATATAGATGCACACAAAGATAAATACACATATATAGTTATAAGATAGATCAGTAGAAAATGTGACAAGGTGAAAAGCCTCCCTCCATTCCTCAAACTACATTCCCTTGCGTCTACATTACCCAATCATGCTATCCAGCTACCCAGATATAATTACTTTGGATAGGTCCTTATGTACATATTATCTTATTTGACCGTTTACACATACATACACACATAATCACAAGGGATGATTCAGAATTAATTTCTGACATGTTTTTTCATCATACAAATGGGTCTTTTTTAAAAATGATTCCATGGTTACAGAACTTATGGTGGTAGGATTATCATATGTACTTAAGGCAACCCACACCCACTGCTGAGTGGTACGTTTTTAATTTCCCCTTCTCTGTCTTCTCAAAAATTTCACCACCGCAAGTACAAATTTGAATGGAATTGCCAAGACAAGGAATATGAATATTTGCAAGTACTTGCCAAAATTCTCTCATTAAAGTTGCCCAAATGAGATAATGAAGATGATGCCACAGATTCACTAGAAAATCTCACAGGACTCAGCACATATTTGTACTCATGACTGGGATTTATTGTGTTGACGTAATGAGAAAACACAGTTGGCTCCTAAGGACAAAAGAGGCAGGCAGGGTCTGGAAGGATTCCCCTGCAGGCCTCCTCCATCCTCTAATATTTGGTTTATTATTTATGCATTTTGCCATTCACTATTTTATTTTGGTTAAATGTGTGTGTATACACTTCTGTAATTTGAAAAGAAGGAGTTTATTTTTTCCTTTTTTTGTTCTTTGGCATTAGAATTTTAAAGGTTGATATTTCAGCAATTAATTTTTAATTGCATTTTATTCTCCTATACTATTATGCTCATCAATTTTAGGAATTTATACTAAGGCAATACTTAACTTTCTGTATTCAAACTAAATAACAATTCCAAGACCTGCCATCAACTTAATACAGAAGTTAATATTATGTAACAACCGTATTAAAAATACACATAGATTTTAAAACAGACCCTGATTTTAGAGCAGTTAAAAAGTTAAAAATATTTGTTTCAGGATTAAGGGCTTACAGTCATTTGTATGATGAAAGCAGAGAGACATTCAAAAAGATATTTATAGGAAAATTATTTAAAATAGTAAACTGATATTTAAATAAATGCCTAAAATTAGAGAAATATCTAAGTGAGGTATATTGAGTCTAAATCTTATGCGGCAATATAAAATAATTATGAATATATAATCACGAGGAGAATATACATGAGAGATCATTGAATGAGTAAACATAATAAAAATTATACCTACACTACAGGTAAAATCATGCTTGCATACTAATAAACGTTGGAAGAATTTATGGAAAAAAATTAAAGAGCACTTTAAACGTTGCTAGTAATGAGTTTTGAAGGAATTATACTTTCTTTTTGTCATGCCCTTTAACCAATTCTTTTCCTAAGAATATTTATGCAGTAAATAAAAATGTAGCAACTTCAGAGATATAAAGCAGGCAGCAAAAGCCAGTCTTGTATAATCTGCCCTCTTATTCTTCCACAGCGTTGAGAAAACGACAAGAGAAGACATTGGGTGCAGAATGGGCTTTTCCCTTCTCTTCCTACCAAAGGCATCAAGACAAGCAAGAGATACTCAGAGGTGGGTCTGAGCTAAGCTGTGTACGTGTGATTAAGAGCGCCATAGAACAGAGGAGCTTTGTAGAGCAGATCAAGACCTCAATTCACTTGAAATAATAGAATCCACTCATTTTGTTATCTTCTCTGTTTATAAGAATATTTCTTTCTTTCTTTTTTTTTTTTGAGTTGGAGTCTCACTCTGTCGCCCAGACTGGAGTGCAGTGGCCGCTCCCGGCCACCGCAGCCTCGACCTGCTGGGCCCTGACGATCCTTCCACCTCAGCCTTCCAAGTAGCTGGAACTACAGGCGCGCGCTACCACGCCCGGCTAATTTTTTGATTTATTGTAGAGATGAGGTCTCGCTTGCCCAGGCGGGTCTCGAACCCGCGGGCTCAGGCAATCCCAAAGGCGCGGGATTACAGGCTGAGCCACCGAGCCCGGCAAGAATATTTCTAATCTAAAATTAAAGGCAAATACCAAGAAGGCTTTAGGAATAGCCACAATTCTCTTTGTTATCCAAGAAACTATTATGTCTCATAGTTTGCTTTCTCTAGAACCCCTGGCATTACTACTTTCTCTAATATCTCACTTTCTTTCTCTATTTTATATTGCTGCAGTGTGCATTCCCAATAACTGTCACATCTTTGAGGAAACACTCCTGTCTTCTTTATTTATTTATTTTTAAAACTGCTGTGTCCTTTTTAAATGTTTGGCACATAGTAAAATATATATAAATACACTTTTGCATTGAATCAAATTTAATTGTGTCATCTCTTAACTGGCATTTCTATTTTTGAAATAGTCCCTGAATTCTCCTAAATAACTCATATTAAGGTAGAGCTTAAACCTAATATTTTATAGAAAAATGCTTATAGAATTATACTGTTGTTATTATTTTTAAAAATTCCAGTGATACTGGAAGTAGAATGTCTCAAAAATGTCAACTTCCCATCCAACACCTCAGTGTGTGCCCACTTCTCTCTTGCTGGCATGTTTCCTGGCCTGCTGGTATTTTCATTTCATGTACTCCATATTGACAAATTCATCACTTTCCCGCTGGCATCGTCAATGTCAAAATCTTATTTTCATCACTTGCCCCATTTTGAATTTCCTTTAAAAAATTATATGCAAAATCCAACCTGTACGCTTGAGATTAACCTTCCAGATGCAGACACACACACACACACACACACACACACACACACACACACACACACACTTGGGGTTTTTTTACATCAATTTTTAAAAATAAAATATAATATGAAAATGTATTCTGGGGGATCTAAATTATTTTGTGCTTTTTCAGTACTTTTTAAACATGATTATGCAAACTAAAAATATATAAGTTTTACTTTGTCAAAGTATAATTTTCCAAATTTTAAGGCAACAAATTGTATGCAAATATAAAGAAAGTTCTTGCCAAATACTTTTTTTTAGCTCATTAATGATGAAGCCACCAGGATGCCAGATCTGGTCCAAAAAGTTTTGGAGATATGGAGATTTGCAAAGTGACTATGAGATAAACAAGACTTGCAGTTCAGGTACAAAACTTGTTAATGTCCATAATGGACAATCAAACTGTAATCTTTGGTCAAAAATTATTATCATCATGCACACAAAATTCATTTCCATTGTTATTGGCTGAAAATCACCGTATTATCTATTTTCTGAAGGTTAACATGTACCCCTGCGAAGTTGTAAATAATAGTAAATAGCAAGTCAAACAAGGGAATATACAATATAAGATAATTATGTAAGTCCTTGGCCAGGCGTCAAAGTCTAGGAGGATATTGAAAAGACTCAGGAACCCCTTCTATGTTTTGAATACTCTTTTCTTAATTGTTCTGATTTCTGAGTAATTATCAATTCTTCACCTATATAAGGATCTGACCATAAACATGTGCATATTTGGTACAAAAAGAGGGGTGTTTTCCTCCCTGACTAAATGCAAAGTATCTCAAAGTTTAGAGCCTTTTAGCTCTTATCTAACCAGACAGCCAAAACAGAATATTATGGACTATTCTGAGTGGATATCCTTCCTACAAGTAACGCTTACCAGACTGCCTGCTATATGCTAGGTGCTGTGTTATATGAAAGAATATTGTATTCTTCTCAGAAGCTGAGATCTTAATTGAGAAAACAAATGTACAACCAATTTAAGTCGACTCTGACAAGTATTTTCTGGGCTCTGTGAGTCCCCAGAGGTGTGGCACCTAATGGAAGGGCTTCTGAGTCAAACCACCTGATTTTTACCACTGAAAAAATACTGTTTATTGTCTGCACAAAGTATCCATAATAAACTTTTAAACCTCAATTCCAAGCTTGAAATCTTAAAAAAACTGACACAATTCTCTGACTCCCTAACCTGAGGATATAAAAAGAACTTAAACTGATTAGATGACTCTGGGTCATTATGCAAAATACACAATACCATGCTGGACTGTCACTCAGCAATGACCCAGAAAGCAGTGAGTCATAAAGGACATGTTTTTCCTTATAATAAATAACCCTAGCCTGCTATATTTTTAAATTACTGTATCTTATTTATATGATTTTATGTCTCTTGCAGTGCTGTTCAATATCACTTTGATATGCACAGCAAAAATATCCATCATAGCTGTATTATGTTCTATATAAAAATGATGTAAATATGTGATTATTGGACTGTTTTTTTAATGTCATGGTACATTATGTTGGTGTCACAATACAAAGAACAAATTGTTCTTTACTTTTGTCTTCCCATTTGAAAAACAGGTAGAAGACAATAATGATAGAGTACTAAACTATTAAAGAGCTTCCAAAAAGTTCAAAGAATTTTCTGTAAGACGTTATGAAACAACTGAGTATGGTGGCTCACGCCTATAATCGCACCACTTTGGGAGTCTGAGGTAAGAGGATTGATTGCTTGAGGCCAGGAGCTTCAAACTCACTTGCACAACGTAGCAAGACCCTGTCTTCCCACACATATGCACCCACATAGAGGATATTATGAAGGACAGTGTTAATATAGTTTTGTAATGGATAATGAAGTTAATCTTGTTTTATATTACTTTCAAAAAGCTTTCAACATTTCATTGTTTTTCAATTAACTCCTGATTGCTCAGATAGAGAAAATTTGAGGAAGTTTGAGATGCTTAACTGAAAATTACCGATTAAGTATTTTATCAATGCCCTTGTCTCCTAAAAGGGCAGGACTAGGGTCTTGGGTCCTCTTGCAGGCACCTATGAATTTTCATCTTTATTTTAGTTCATCATAATGATGAATAGTGATCTTCATCAAAGATTTGAGGCCCAGTTCTCTTTTTTTGTTTTTTATTTTAAAGATATGCAATACAAGTCAAGATTGGATACATACCGATGTGGGTACAGGTGAAGTTTGGGTCTCCCACTGGCCCTCACTTTGCCTGGATTGGGAACAAGCATGTTTACTGACTTTATGTGTCCCCCTCCACCCCTGGCAATATCCTGCCAATCCCTTTATTGTAGTATTATGATAGGTGTTCAGGGTCCACTTATGAGTGAGAACATGTGGTACTCAGGTCTTTGTTTCTGTGATAAATCACTGAGTATGATAGACTCCAAATTCATCCAAGTTGCTGAGAAGTCCATAGTTGTTTCCTTCTTTATGGCTGTATAATATTCCATCTTGTATATGTACCTCATTTTTTAAATCCAGTCCAGTTTCAACGGGCAGCACGGTTGATTCCATGTTTTTGCTATTGTAAATAATGTTGCAATAAACATGTGTGTGCAGGTATCTTTTTTGTAGAATGATATGAATTCTTCCAGGTATATTCCAAGAAGGCAGATTGCTGGGTCATATGGAAGGTCCATTTCTAGTTCTTTTAGGTGTTGCCATACTATTTTCCATAGAGGTTGAACTAGCTTGCGCTCCTACCAACAGTGTAGAAGCAATCCCTTTCTCCACATCCTCACCAGAATCTGTTGTTTTTTGTTTTATTAATGATGGTCATTCTTACTGGAGTTAGCTGGTATCTTAAAGATTTCCTATGAGCTCCAAAAGACCTCCCTTCACTCTGGATATTATGTGAAGCAGGAGCATTGCTAAGTTTCCTCAGACTAGCCTTATGGACATCTGTACTCTATAAATATTCTCTGCACCCTTTTTTTGTTTGTTTCTTACCTCAAAAATCCTACTCCAGAAATCTAAGGATTTTGTGTTTTTTAAAGTGGTTTTCTGGAGAAGAATACATGAACAATTCCATTTCCTGAACAACGCTGACTCCAATGATATAACTGGAGATGAACCCACTTAGGAAAAAGAAATACCACAGATGTATTAAAAATTCCACCATTTGATCTGGACTGCAAATACAAGTTTGAGGTCAACCATCAGAATTTCTGCCTGTTGGGTAGCATGTAAACTAAAGATGTCTGTGTTTGCTTTCCTTCTCAGAGAGATGAAGGGAATATTCAAGAGCAAAGGGTTATTCAAGGCCTTTGATTCATTCAGTCTGTTATTATTTCTTGTCAAACATGCAGAAAGACAGAAAATGTTTCTGTCTACTGAGTTTATAAACCAAAAAGAAAGATTGACATTGAGCAAGGTTAGTTAGTATAAAATGTGTGCTTTGTGGAAGATGTACCAAGAGGATGGGTATGTAGACAATGAGGACATAGTGTGGCTTTAGAAAAAGAAAAGGTTTCTCATGGGGAATGATGCACAAGCTGGGACATAAACATGAATTAGACGGTGGGTAAGATGACGTCTCTCCAGGCAGACCAAATAATACGTGCAAAAGCACTGTAGATTGGGTGGCAAAAGCCAAGAGACCAGCTCCAGAGAGTTCCAGAACTGAATATAAGCAATTGAATGAGAAGAAGGGGTGTCCCAAAGACCAGGATAAGCCAAAATAAGCCATAGGAAGGGCCTGTGGCATAAGCCACAGCTAAACTCCTACTAAGTTAGACAGCTCAAATCACAGAACTGTCCATCAAGAGTAGGGTCAGCAAGAGAATCATCCCTGACAGCCTTCTTCCTGCCATGTGCTCCTTCTGATGCCCTGGGCTGGGAATCCAGGTCTCTTCTCAAAGCTTGTTGAAGTGACAGGTGCCTAGGGCAAGCCATGGGAGTGGTGGCTGACATCTATATGCTAGGCCCTCATTACCTGTCACATATTTTTAAAAAATAAATTGTTTCTGTGGGCAGGGTAGACATTTTGTCTATCCATGAGCACAGAGTTGATGTTTAATAAATATTTAATTAAATTGAGTATTTCAAAACAGCATGCTTGTTCTATTAGATATACAGGTAATTTTAGGCAGTAAATTCAAACACGTGTATCAACCTACTTTTCTATCAGCGACTTCCTAATAAACGTTTGGATGCAAAATCAACATACTGAGAAGTTAACAGATATTTCTTGTTTCTCTGAGGCAAAAGTCTTTGGTGATTCACTGTCCTTTTAGTCTTCTTATTTTTTCTTTCCTGAGCACACATCTCTTCTTTTAATTTTCATCCCTGTAGATTACAAAATCTTGTTGAAAATTAGGTCACTATATGC
The DNA here is from genome assembly GCA_963574415.1 of Tarsius wallacei. Classification (NCBI taxonomy): domain Eukaryota; kingdom Metazoa; phylum Chordata; class Mammalia; order Primates; family Tarsiidae; genus Tarsius; species Tarsius wallacei. The sequence goes on along the minus strand of CAUYQG010126070.1, from coordinate 36,453 downwards.
CTCACCCAAAGGGAAACTCCAAAAACGTAGGAAAGAAAATTAGTTCACCTTCAGGAAGTAATTTTAACTTGACTCTAAAATAAAAACTCAGAACTTTATATTGACAAAAAAATGAGAGCCTCCTCTTCTCTATTTTTTTCTTTGTTTTCCCAAGTCTCAGGCCAGAGCCTCTTGTCACAGACTCTGCTCTTTCAGGTCTGGAAGATACTGTGTAGAATGTAATGGTAGGAGTTCTGCATGAATCTTACTGATGCCTTCCCACTTGAAAGCTTGGCTATTTGTTTTAATCAATGCTGTCTCCTCATAGCAAGCATTTAGAAAAATGAAGGGTACAGAGAAGGTACTCAATCAGTATTTGCTGAATGGATTATAAAGTCAATACCTACTAACTGTAGAAATTTCAACAAATATATATGTATATGTGAATGTGCAATATTACCACCCTGAGATAAACCACTGCTAACAATTCAGTTAAATTATTTGGATAATTTTCTATGAAAGTTATTGAAAGTCCTAAAGAGAGATTGTAGTGATAAAATCCTGGAAAAGTTAATCAAGGCAGTCAAGAGGGCCTGGGGAAGGCAATGAACTGTGATTTGAAGGAGAAGCTAAGAGGGCACAATAGGATGAATCTTTTCAAATAAGCTCAAGCAGGTAATAGCATCATTTACTCCAGAAAATCTCACCAAGTTTCCTTCAGCAACACAGTTCAAAGGAAAAGAAGATTGACTCCAACTGTATGAAACAACACTATAGGTCTTGAAGTTTCTGTTTATGGCAGATAATACATACCACTTGACCCCTCTCGCCCTATAATCTCTGAATCTCTATTATTTCCCTTGATATGTCCCAGCTTCAAATTTAATTCTGCTTTGACTGGCAGTGAGAGTTGTTCACACTCCAATATTTACAGAAAACATCAATTTCCATAAGCCTAGATATTTATGAATTACATTAGAATTATTCGTGTGATATATAGCAAATGTATTGCTGACCTAGTTAGAATTCTTTCAAAAGTGCTTTGTTAGTGTATTTGAGAAGTTTAATATGCAGGGTGGCCTGTTTAGAGTAGGTTCCACTTAATTCATCATGGCCAGCTGCAGTGACAGGTACTTTAAGTTTTGGGCCAAGAACAAGTTTATTCAATCCAAAATACTTACATCCACTCCTCCTAGAAAGCAAACTCTCAGCAAGACACATTTTCTGACTTCTTCTCTGACCACCTCCCTTTTGCTCACAACATGGCTATTTCTCATTCCTGATCATCATAAATCTACTCTAAACCTTATTTCAAAATCCCTGATCCTTTCCTTTGTTCATTCATGATTCCATCCACACCCCAATTAGGGGGTTTCCAAAATTATAGCTTCTCAGGCTACCGACACTCTGACTAACAGAACAATATCAGTGTAAAAGAATGACATGAGAAAATATATGTGCTAAGACATAAAAGTGTCTGGCCATAGAGCCAAAACTCAAAAATGTTTAAAAATTAAGAAGAAAAAAATAGGAGGAAAAAAATCTAAGTCAGTAATTCATTTAACAAACATTAAAGAAGATTTATTATGTGCCAGATACTCAAGTCAAGGCAGAAAGTATAAATAGTGAGCACAATGGATGAGTCCCTTATTTTGTGGAATCTTACAATCTATGGTGAATGGAAATATTAATCAAGTAAACAAAATGTAAAGTGGCAAAATGTACAACTGTTGAGATGTACAATACTGTGAGAGCATTTGACTAAGGGAAACGATATAGCCAATGGGTCTTGGAACACTTTTCTGAGAAATAAATGGCCGAGCTAAGATCTGAAAAGGAGTACTATGCATTAAGTCTATGGGGCTGGGGAAGCATTGCATGTTTAAACAAAGGAATGAAAGCTGATATGATTAGAACTGAGAGAGTTTAGCTTGGAGAGGAAGTAGGGACCAGACAATGCTGGGGCTTTTAAGACATGTCCAGCTACAAGCAATGAGACATTGTTGACTTGATTTATACAGGAGCTAAAACTGTAGATTCTGTTACATGATTCACCCACACTACTGCTCTCTTACTCATTTGCCCATACATAATATTGATACTTCTTTCATATTATGGACTCTTATGAAAGGAAATGCTCAAATGGGGTTGTGGTGAGCTATTCTGTGCATTCAACTTCAAGGCACGATCTTAATATGGGTGGTTCAAACCTCTTGTCTTGCAATTGTTCTTTTCAACTTTTTTCTTTTGGAAGGATGTTTCTTCATTAGTCAGTGTAGCATGCAGTGATGTGCCTCATCATCCTTTATTTGTGATTACAACATGTCTTTGTGCACTGTTCTATAGAATTAGTTAGAGGGTGGCTCCTTGGAATTATTTTGTCTACCAGTCAATAGTTATGCTAGAATTAGCCAGAGACATTCACAGAGGTGTGTTGTCACAATCTCTGATTTTCAGGAGGTCTAGAGTTTTTGTGAAGGGAAAAAGTAAAGCTCGTTTTCAACTAGTATCTGGAAAAATATAGAAAAAAGATAAAGCAATTGGCTAGATTCAAATTTTAAACATGGCAACAAGAGCCTGAGGGAACTGGTACCTGAAGTTTGGAAGAGAGAGAGCGGTGTGGTAAATCATCTTCTAGAGGCCCATCCACTTTCCTTGAGATCCATTCTTCAAAGAAAGAGATTTGTGGAGGATATTTCCTGATTAGACAGAAAAGTGGGAAATAAAGCAGATAAGTCAAGAGGTCTTAGAAGTAGGAGTGGGACAGTCACAAGGGTGGCCTGGCAGGGTCAGAGAGTACAGCATTTTCCTGGGAACAGACAGACATCGACAGTGAGAGAGAACTGCAGGTGGGACGAGACAGCCAAAGCAGGACTGACAGGCACAGATCAGAGCTCAGAGGACATGAAGTGGAAAACTATCATGTGTTCCTCGTGAAGATTCTAAGAGAGCCAAAGGAAAAGGAGGTAGAAACCTCTGCCATCTGAAAGTACAAGCTATTGCTCTAGCAAAACTGGAAAATGTTTCTCCTCAGAACTTACAGGCTAGTGGGGTTTGTAGGACAGACAAGTTGTATTACACTAGACTCTCTTCCTATGCTTGAAGCATGTTTATTTTGTGTGTGTATGTGGTGTGTGTGTGTGTGTGTGTATTCATGTATGTATATGTGGTCAACATATTATCAAGAATAATGTAATGCTTCATCTTGGAAAATTTCTAATACTAGGAAGGTGAATACTGCATATCACTGGATATCAAAGTCTTCCAAAATAAAATTACCTTTAAATTGAAAACTGAGATCATATTCATAGACTCTCTTTTCCTTTTTCTCCTTATAGCATATTCTTTTGTTAATTTTGCTGTGAAATTTAAGTGATGAGAGGAGACATGCTGAGCTGGAAAATCTGTGCAATGTGGACAGAGGTGTGCTTTGTGTGTTTGTTGTACTCATTGAACTTAGTGCAAAATGGCCTCACTTATGCCATGGCACCAAGAGGGATCACAATGTCAATTAGGTTTCATGAGTCTCTGTAAGGCAGATTTGTTTATTTGCTCAGTGAATTATCCAAAGACAAAAGAAGGTCTGCGCCTCCAGCACAATCATTAATTATAAAGTCATCACACATATTGCATTAATGTTTGCTTGCTTCTCACAATTCCCTCTTAGAGGGCAGGGGCCAAGTGTAAGTATAGCTCCATTTAGCATCCACTAAAAAGATACTTTGATTTTGATCTATGTAATTACAGACTTCTTTACTAGACTATGTGTTCCTTAAAGAAAGAGATTTTATATTTTATTTATTCAGCAAACATGTATAGCTTTGTAAAGTAGTAAACAGAATAGTAAAACAGACAAACAAGAAACATCCTTTCTCATGCAGCTTAGACTCTTCTTTACATATTTTTTATTTGAGTGGGCGTCTCACTCTGTCACCCAGGTTGGAGTGCAGGGCACTCTCACGGCCACCGCAGCCTCGACCTGCTGGGCTCAGGTGATCCTTCCGCCCCAGCCTTCCAAGTAGCTGGGACCACAGGCACACGCCACCATGCCCTACTAATTTTTTTGGTTTACTGTAGATTGAAGGTCTAACCATGTTGTGCAGGCTTGTCTCGAACCCCTGGGCTCAGGCAATTCTCTTGTCTTGGCCTCCCAAAGTGCTGGGATTACAGACATGAGCCCACATCCAGTCACTTATTTTTTCAAGAGATGAGGTTTTACTTGTTGCCCAACCTGGAATGCAGTGGCATGATCAGGGACACTGCAGTCTCTACCTTCTGGGCTCAAGCAATCCTCCCACCTTGACCTCTAGAGTAGCTGGAACTACAGGCACACAATACCATACCCAGCCCTTTTTTTTGATGGGGCGGGGCAGGTAAAGATGAAGTCTCACTATGTTTCCAGGCTAGTCTCATACTCTTGACTTCAACTGATTCTCCTGCCTCAATCTCCCAAAGTGTTGGTATTAAAAGCACGAGCCACCTCATCCTTTATTTTGTTGAATTTTTAATTGATAAATAATACACATGTATATATTTATGGGATACAGAATGTTAGATACTTGTATATATTGTGGGACAATTAAATCAAGATAATTGGCATCTTTATCATCTCACATATGAATCATTTCTTTGTGGTGAGAACATTTAAAATCTACTCTCTAAGTAATTTTAAAATATATATTGCATGACTATTAACTATAGTCATTATTCTATGGAATAGAACACTACATCTTATTCCTCCAGTCTAAATTACATGTCATATTCTTTGATCAACATATCCTCTTCCCCTGTCCACCCTGCTCTTCTACCCCCCAGCTTCTAGGAACAACCATTCTACTCTCTACTTCTATTGAGTATGACTGTTTTTGATTCCACATTTAAGTGAGATAATGCAGCATTTTACTTTCTTTGTCTTACTTGTTTCACTTAATATAATATCCTCCAGGTTTATCCATGTTGTCACAATAACAGAATTTTCTTCCTTTTATGGATGAATAGAAATCCATTGTATATTTCTCTATAAATATCACATTTAATTTTTCCCTCATCTCTTTTTGGACACTTGGTTTGTTACCACATATTGACTATTGTGAATAATGATGCAGTGAACATAGGAGTGCAGATAGAGCTTAGACATACCTATTTAAATTCCTCTGAATATATACCAAGAAGTGGGATTGCTAGATCATATAGTAATTCTATTTTTAATTTATTGAGAAACCTCCATGCTGTTGTCCATAATGACTGTACTAATTTGCATTATCACTACAGGTGTACAAATGCTCCCTTTTCTCTACATTCTCACCAATGCTTGTTTCATCTTATTCTTCTAACAGATGTGTGATGATATTGTGGTTTTAATTTGTACTTCCCTGATGATTAGTGATGTTGAGTATTTTCTCCTATGCCTGCTGGTCATTTGTATGTTTTCTTTTTAGAAATGCCTATTAAGGTCCTTTTGCCCACTTTTAACTAAGGTTATTTAGTTTCTTACTAATAAGTTGTTTAAGTTGCTTATTTTTTTTAATATTAACTCTTCATTAAATGCATGACTTGCAAATATTTTCTCACATTTTGTGGGGTTTTTTTCCTTCATTCTGTTGTTTCCTTTTCAGGAGATTTTTTATTTGATGTAATCCCATTTGTCTATGTTAGCTTTTGTTGTCTGTGCTTTTGGGGTCCTATTCAAGAAATGATTGCCTAGACCAATATCACAGAGCTTTTCCTCTATGTTTTCTTCTAATAGTTTTACAGTTTCATATCTCATATTTCTATTATTTCTCTAACATTCCTATAATACTTACTCTATTACAAGCACTGTTCAAAGCTTTTGACATATACTAATATCTTAAAGCAACAATCCTATGAGGCCGATACTGGTACTATTTCTATCTTACACATGGAAGGAGATTAAAGCAGATGGGATTTAACTGCCTCACCCAAGGGTACAGAATTAGCAAGTGGTGATGTTGAAATATGTACCCTGGCAGGTTACCTTCAAAGTTCATGTTCGTTTGACTTCAGTCATCGAAACTAGAAAAATTAAACTCACCATGTAATGTTACATAATTAGTAAGTTGTAGAACCAGAATTTCAATCCATCTCCTCCTAGCTACAATAGCCATGTTCCTTCATTACACCTTATAGTCACAAATTCTGAATTATTCCTGTTACTTATTGGTTAAATTACTTAAAACCAATTATTTATAATTTCTTGCTGCACTTGAATCTCACCTTATGAAATAAGATTAAAATATGCTTTGCCAAGTACAACATAAAAAAACTCTTGAATAGCAAAATAAAAATCAGTCTCTCTCTCTCTCTCTCTCTCTCTCTCTCTGTCTCTCTCTCTGTCTCTTTCTCTCTCTCTCTCCACATATATATGAAACATATTATCCCTACCCCACAGGATAGCAGGTTCAAAGCCACTATGCTTCAATGATAAATCCCCGTGAATCTAATGGAAAGAGTCTGAATGAAATTGAGATAAATACAGTAGGCACAATGGAAATGCAATTTGTGATTTAAAATCCATAAAACAACTCTAAGGACATTGTGATTTATTCTATATTAAGCCCATTTCCCAATCCTAATATCCATGCCCACATGTTTTTAATATGCTATTTAACCACACATTTTACAGATATAAACATCACCATATGAGCTTTCAATTAGCATTGATTTTCATCCTGAAGAAGTGCCTATTGGAATGAAATGGTAGGAATGGCTGGGAACTGATGTATGTGGAGTTAAAGTGTTGTTAATTCAATTGCTTTATCTGATCCAAAGTCACTTAGATTATATTAAATTAGCCATCTGCTTGGCTTTCACCTTGGAATGTCTGCCAGATGCTGAATGTGTTTACAGAGTTCATTAGCAGCCCCAACCTTAACAACAACTTTCTTGTGATATAACACTAGTGACCAGAAGTTTTCCTGAGGAGACAGTATTTTTTAAATGTATAAATGCCCTTATAGAAATGTTTCAGAATAGAATGTTTCTATGTATTATCAGATTTAAAAAACCTTTATTGGAAAGGAATTTGGGTCAGGAATTCTCACCAAATATCAACTGATCTTTCACTTAATTCTGTTTTGACAAGCAATGACAATCGGTCACATTCTAACATTAATAAAAATACAACTTTCCACAGATATATACATAAAATGCATTACTATGACAGAGAAACTATTAGAACAGTAAAAGACTGCTAGACTGCTATGCTTTGTCTGAAGGAGTTATTAACGGTAACATCTGGATTGGATCTTGAACACTTTAGAGTACATATAAGACATTCTAGACAGATATTTACAAGAAGGCCTTTTTTTTAGTTGAGAAGTTAATAATGGAAGGTGGGAACTGGAGAAAGATGAGGACAGATAATGAAGCACCATGATTGCTTTCTAGAAAATTTAGTTTTTAATTTGTATGTTATAAATAGGGAGACACTGAACATTTAAGTCAAAAGAGTGGCATAGCATGTAATTTAGAAACATGGGGAAAAGTGTGAATTATATGGAAGAATTACCTGAAATTCGAGTCATCTGACTTGAGAGACTATTGTAAAGGTATGAAAGAGAGATCATGGAAAACTTATCTTAAACAGAGAAGGTGAAGATACAGAGGAGACAGATTTAGTAGTTACTTAGGAAATAATCTCAATAAAATGTGTTTCACAATTAGAAATGAGTGTAAAGAGAGGGAGATAATTCAGATAACTTTAAGATTTATGACTGTACAATAGATTAATATAAGTTGGAAGTTGGGAGAAAAGTCATAAAAATTAATTGTAGAACATATGAGACTTTATTTTTTGATATTTTTAATTAAATGTGCCTTTTAGATAGTCTGGGAGAAATACATATAGGTGATTAACTTTATAAGTCTGAAAATCAAGATAGTGATCTGGTCTAGAGACACAAATTTGAAGTTCATTGTTGTAAACTGTAAACTTAGGACCATAATAATTAAACCCAGCTATCAAGAAGGATATGTGTATTGAGAAGATAAGGATACTAGACATAAGACTTGGAGTAACATTATTGTCTGGGGCATAGAGGAAGGAAAAATTGAAAAGCCATTTAAAGAAGTAGAAAGAAAACCAAGAGAAATTGTGATGACAGAAGCCACTGGCAAAGAGAATAACTATAATAAGCGAAGGTGTCAGGACAGTCTAATACTTCAGAGCCATGCTCTCTTCTACCTTCTGTACTATAGAATCTATTGAGTCAAACTAAAATACCCAGAAAGCAGTAGAAGGAAAGAAGGAGATGAATAGGCACAGATGAAATATATTAAATCTATCCAGACCTGATTATATGTAGAATAAATATTAAAAATCTTGTAAGATTGAGCTTCATGGCTTAGTTACTAATTTATCTATCTAGAACAAGAAAATCAGAGGTGAAATATAGCAGATAACATTTAATAAAATAGGAACAATATTAACAAGTTTGATTTAGAGTTTTAAAATGTCCATCCAGCATATATAATGTCATGGAAACCTTAATCGGCATTATAAAATATTTAGAGAATTATTATATCATCATTCTTATCCTGATTTCATAGTGAAAAAAATGAGTACTTAGAAAAATAAAAGTTAAAGAATCAACTTATTCTCACTCAGTTCATGAGAGACACATTCAGGATCCAAGTTCAAATCTCTTGGTTTCAGATTCTAAGCTGCAGTATAAAACTAAAATTCCTTCTAAGTTCTGTGACAAGCACTGCAACAATCTTGGCCAGGTCATTTGATCTCTCTCCTTAAGCGAGAAAATGAGATACTTGAAGCAGATGATCTTCCTTCCAGCTCTATGAATTTGCATTTCTATTAAATATTCTGAAAGTTGTGCAATTGTAAATGTCCCCTGGTATTAATGAATAGTTACCCAAACCTACAAAAATACTACGTTAAATTTAATTAATTTTCCAAAGAAATAAAGTTTATATCTTGGAGCAAAGTATTTCATTTTGATTAATTATCATTCAATATTTATAAAAGTTCACATTTCTGCTAAGTTGGGGAACTAACTCCCATAACAGGCAATAATAAATGATGATGGATAATAATTACTTCAATTACCTTGCTCCTTTTTTTAAAGAGATGTTCATTCGTACTATAAATTGAGCAGTACCCACCCATTCTGATGCAATAGTTTCAGAGTAACTTTCAGACATTCAGTGATAATTTACTGGTATTGCTTTGTTTAGCGTGTAAAACACATTGAATGGCAATGCATCTAAATAAAGAGCTATTCAGAACTCAATTGACAGAAAATTACTCAAAAACACATCAACTGTACACATTTCATCTGCTCTATTTATCAATTTTATCAATAGAATTTGGTTTTTAGAATAGTTTTCGAGTTATAGAAAAATTGAGTAGCTAGTAGAGATAGTTCCCATACATCCCACTGGCACAGTTAACATCCTACCTAAGTATATTTCATTTGTTACCACTAGTAGACCAATATTGACATATTACTAACTAAAGTCCACAGTGTATTTAGTTTGCCAATATTGACAAATTATTATTAGTTGAAGTCCACAGTTTATTCTGATTTTCTTAGGTTTTTTCCTTTTTCTAATGTCCTTTTCCTGTTCCAAGATTCCCTCCCAGGTTGCTACATTACATTTAGTTGTCATATTTCTCTAGGACCCTCATATTTTTGACAGTGTTTCAAAGTTTTATTGTTTTTGATGACTTTGACAGTTTTAAAGAGTAATTGCCAGGTATATTGTAAATTGCCCCTTTATTGGTATTTGTTTCATGGTTAGACTGAGATTATGGGTTTTGAGAAGGAACATAACTGAAATAAAATGTCATTTTCATCACATCACATCAATGGTACAATCAACATGATTTATGACTATTAATGTTGATCTTGACTACCTGTTGGCTGAAGTAGAGTTTGTCAAGTTTATCCACTGCAATGTTACTCTCTTTTTCCCATTTCCATACTGTACTCTCTGATAGACATTACTATGCAAAGTACAAGGTCAAGGGAGGGGAGTTATAATCCCCTTCTTAGCAGGTAGTATATCTGAGTAATTTATTTGGAATTCATTTCTGTGGAAGATATATCTCTTTTCTTCTCCATGTATTAATTTATCTAATCATTTGTTTATATTAACATGTTCTGGTGAATATTTATTTCACATTTTGGATCACAATTCAGTACTTTTTTTTATTGCATTGCTCAAATGGTTCCATATTTTGTCCTTGGACGCTCTCTTAGTTGAGTCACTTGCTTTATTTTAAAAGAACATCAGCACATATTTATGGGCTCTAGAAATAATCTTCTAAATGGGAAAATAAGAAAAAAAACCACTATGAATACATAATTTCATTCCTAAAAATCTAAAATAAATGTATCTTTAAAAATTATAACACAAGATAAATTAGTTGAATACAAGACAAATAAACAAACTCCAATACCATTCCTGTCTGTCAGTAAAGAATAAGATAAAACAAAGGATTCCATTAATTGCCCCCCAAAAACTACTTTGGTGTGCACATTTTTTTGGCTATAAGATAACTAGACTTCTATTTCTAGCTGTATGATAAACCAAATACCTTAAATGACCTTTCTTATTGCAATTAAAAATACTAAACACACTTATTAAAGCAGTAAAATTAATTATTAAAAACAAATTGCTGACCAGGTACCAACTGAAAATATCTGCAATGACCAAAGTAAAAAACCAGAATCTTAGTAGGTAAGTCGTACTTCCAAATAATTTTTTCCTGAGTATTTATGACAGTTCCTGGAAATCTTTAGCTACACAAATATCCAGAATGGAAAATAAGGCCTAGGCCATCCAAAATACAGGCTCTGTCAGGAAAATCTCACATAAACCTGGATTTCTGATGTATAACCTCAGTACAAGTATAAACAAAATCTATATCTACTACATATATGGGAACAGCAAGGAAATGTTATGTCTAGACTTTGGGGCTAGATGTAGGAAGCAGCATCTTCACACAGAAGTTAAAAAAACAGTAGGTTTATAATAAAAAAAATTACTTTGAATCCAAAACATTCAAGGGCAAAACTTTATTTTAAGAAGTTCCAGGTGATAGTAACACTAAGTGACTGGAAAAACTAAAAGTAAATTTCTCTGGAGGAACACAATTTCTATTTGATTCACAAAAAATTTCCACAAATCAACTATGTAGAATTTGAAAAAGAAAGATGACAAAAAGACAGAAGATAAAAAGATATCCATCCATATTAGTCTAACACATACTTCAGATATTAAACTCATAAACAATATATTTTGTAAAAATGTTTTACTTTTTATAAATGAACTTATAAGCTAGAAAAAAATATAAAAAGGATAAAATTGATTTGAAAAAGAGTAATGAATCTTTCATAAATAAAACTCCTAGATATTAAAAGTTTAGTGCAACCATTGAGAAATAGATTAGACCTAGCTAAATGGAAAATTGGTAAACTGGAAAACACATTTGATGAAAGTATGTACAATGTCACCCAGCAAAACTAAAATATGAAAAAACAATGTATAGAATAAAGAGTTATAATAAAGGTCTGATGGAATTTCTATAAGAAGACAGTGCTAAAGGAAAAATATGTGAATAAATTACATTAAAATTAAAAAATTCTGTTTTTGAATAATAATGTGAAAAGGAAAATCAATAAGAGGGAGAGAATACTTAGATTGTGTAGAATAGAGAACTCATATGTCAATAAAAAAATGACTGGTAGCTAAATTTTTGTTTTTTAAAAAAGAAAGAGATAGAAAGAAAACATAAAAATACTTAACCAAGCATTTTGAAAAAAGAATTTATTACATAGCCAATAGGGACATGAAAAGGTGCTCATCCATATAAATATCAGGGAGATACAAATTAAAATAAGATAAAATTTGTATAATAAGATAAAATTGTACTCCCACCAAAAAAAAAAAAAGAAAGAAAAGAAAATAATAAGTTCTACCCATACTAAGAGAAAGAGCAAGAAGCAACAGACTATCATACATTACTATGCAGGATAAATTCTTTAGCCACTTTAAAAAATAGACTCTCTCTCTCTATATGTATATATATATATAAGCTAAACATATGCTTATGCTATCATTCTTTCTCTTGTAGCTTTATATTCAACAGGAATGCACAATATGTATACCAGAAATTTTGTATAGGTGTGTTCATAGTATCATTTTTCATAGTAATCAAAATTTAGAAATAAAAAGTCCATTCATATAAATACATTACTGGAATGAAATAACATCAAATGCAATGTATCATTATCACCAATGTTGTCATCATCATCATCATCACTATTGAACAAAAAAAGCCAGATACACACAAAAAGAATATAGTGTGATTTCAGCAATGAAGTTCAAAAAACAGTAAAAATTAATATATGTTACTTGAAGTAAAGACAAGTATTTTGGAAGGAAGGGAAAATGGAGAGAAAACTCGTGGAGGAGAACTTTGGGAACTAAAAGGGGAGAGAATGTTTACAATAGCACTAAAAATATAAGATGTAGACATAATACCAACAGATGGTGCAACAATTCATTAAAGAAAAAAAAACTTTAAAAGATACTAAAGAAGATTTCAACAAAATAAAATATATTTTAAGCCGGGCTTGGTGGCTCAGCCTGTAATTCCGCGCCTTGGGAGGCTGAGGTGAGTGGATTGCCTGAGCCCGCGGGTTCGAGACCCGCCTGGGCAGGCGAAACCTCATCTCTACAATAAATCAAAAAATCAGCCGGGCATGGTAGCGCCCGCCTGTAATTCCAGCTACTCGGAAGGCTGAGGCGGAAGGATCGCCAGAGCCCGGCAGGTCGAGGCTGCGGTGGCCGGAAGCGGCCACTGCACTCCAGTCTGGGCGATCGAGTGGGACTCCAACTCAAAATATATATATATATATATTTTATTATAGAATAAGAAGTCTGAATATAATAAAAATGTAAATTTACTTTTGGAAACACATTCCAAGTCAAATATCTACAGAATTGTTCATGGAAAATTATAAAGTGATTCTAAAATTTACATGAAAATATAAGAATAATAAGGCTCTCCTAAAGAGAAAAAGATGGGGTGACTTGTTTAACAGGTGGCAAGAATTGTTGTAAACTACAATATTCAAAATGTATGCACATATACAAACATGATTTACAGTGGAGCTGGCCCTCCAGATCAGTGGAGAAAAATGGACTATCTAATTTTGCTTGAATAATGGATTATCCATACAAAATAACTTATATTGTGCTCTCACACCCTATAAATAATTTTAAGTGGAATACAAACTTAAATGTAAAAAGCAACATTATAAAACTTTTAGGAAACAAGAAAAACAAACGTTTGTGTGATCTCATGATAAAGAGAAAGAATTTCTTAAACAACACCAAAAAGTGTGAACATTAAGAGAAAATATCATAAATTTATGAAATTCTATTATCATTCGGTGAGTAAAAGGCAAGTTTTACATTGGGAAAGATATTTACACATGTATAATAAACAAATTATTAAATTTTTATATTTAATAGATTACCTCAAAGTAATACAAAAATCCACACCTTCCCATAGAAACATGAACAAAAATCATGAAAAGGAGAGGAAATAAGATTTAGCCATAAGTAAGTGAAAATAGTTTATAACTCCTTAACTATAAGAAATATTTAAATTTAAAACATGGCTAGTGATAAAGAAGATGAAGTATCATTTCATAGTCATCTGATTGGTAAACATTAACAATTCTAACAGTACCAGAAGTTGGAGAAATTCTGAAGCAAAACAAACTCATCTACTTATTGCTGTCCAACTGTACATTGGCCCAGCCATTTTGGAAAATGGTTTGACATTACTGAATGAAGTTGGCCACATATACACCAATCCACTCCACCTCTAAGAACACATGCTGGAGAAACTCTTGGCCACATGCAGTGTGAGATGTGCATAAGAATGTTCATGTCTGCCTTTTTCACAAAGACAAAAAAATTGAAATAGCTAAATATCCATCAATCACAAATTGTAAAATAAATGTTGGTATATTCTTAGGACAGTAAAAATGTGAAGTACTCTATGACAACAGAGTGACCTGTAACCACATGAATAAATAACTGAAGCATAACATTGCTGCAGAGAGACAAATCAAAGAAGAATTCATACCATATGCTATTGACGTGTGCATGAGGAGATGATAAACTATCTTTAATAAAAGTGTGAGGCTGATGAACACAGAATCTAGAATAGTGGTTTACCTGGGGAGAGCGACAGCAGTATGCAGTCAGTGAGGGACACTCTGACTCTAAAGTCCTATTTTAAAGAAATTAAAGAATTCTTAAATTTTTAAAATGAGAAGGCAAAATGTAAGAGATTTTTGAGATTTTTATATCACTCTAAATGCCAGAAAACAATCGTCCTTTGGAATCCAACTACATACGAATTATATATATATTATGTATATATAATTAATATAATGTATTTATTATATTATATATATATATTTATGTGTATGTGTGTTTGTATATGAGCAACTTTTACGAAGAATATTCTAGAAAGACCAGAACTTCAGCATATCCCTTTTTGTCTGGGAGTTTAAAGGACTCAAGACAAAACCAAAAACCTTCCTGGGGTTTATGTCATGCCTCCATGGCAACCACTGTCTCTTTTTTCTCCCTTATTTTGCTTTTTCCCTACTCTCGCCATGTCTCCTTCTGTACCATTACTAACTTCCTCCATACCGTGTTTTCTTTCCATCACACACCCCTGACCATGTAGCTGCTTATTGCTTCTTTCAATCTGAGGAACAACCTATTTAGATAGAAATGAGTACATGGAGATTCTGATCTGCCCTTAAGCCCTGGACTACCTCATGGTGGCGGGGCATGTGTTTTCTTGCATTGCCATCTTGGGCAGTTTGTCATTCTCAGAGGTCTAATAATATCCCTTTTGTTCTGGGTAACTGTCTGTCTCTTCTCATCTTAAGATCTTTTGGTAGAGTGTCATAGGGCACAATGGAACTATTGTTTTCCTTTCTCTCATAGACTTCTCCTTTCAAAGATACAAATTACAAATTCAGGAAGTGGTGGGGCCAGGGAATGAGAGTTTCATGAACAAGAAGAGTCAAGACACATCTCTCTACTTTATTTGTATCTCTGCATCTCTGAGGTACTATTACACTTGGCCTAGTCTAGCAAATTCCCTCCTCACTTCCAGTGTTCTTCTCTTTAGGGTGCTTGTGCTTGTTCACGCATGTTGCCTTTCTTGCCACCATACCCTTCCCACATTTGCGAAACATCTCTGTATGTGTCTGTACCAAAACCCATGAAGATCTGGGAAAAGATTAAAGACTGTAATAGAATAAATGATCCCAAGCTATTTACTTTAAAAGCATTAGATCTCACTGGAAATGTCATAAATTCAAACTGTAACAAATGAGATAGTGTTATATATGCATTAATATATGAAGATGGAGATAATATACTGTTCTAATGCAAGCACAATTACAATTTAGTTTATAATTTTACAATTAATTGATAAACTAATTGCAATATCATTTTAAATTAGTACTTTGGGAAAACGATATGACATAATATAAAGAAGTCATAGAGATATTTGTAAAAGAAAATTATGTAATGTACATAATATGTGCTTATAATATACATTGGGGAACATTTTACTATAATCTACAAAGATAAACGTTCTACTACAACCTATAAAGATAAACATTTTACTCTAACCTGTTAAATCAAAAACAAACAAAATTCAGTCCACCACAACCATCAACAACAACAACAACAAAATTGGGAAAGTAAACTGTGTTCAATATTAAGATATATCAATGCATTATGGCATATCAACAAATAAAACATAATATAAAGGTTTTGATATTTAGCAGCAAAAATATTTATCCTATAAAATATTTATGAAATAATAGAAATTTAAGTTGACGATTATAGTTATAAATCTATAAGCATATATTCTGCTTATTGAAGCTGGTGACATATTGGAAAGCATATATTTGTCATGGAGTACAATTGAATGACAAATTTTAAGTTATTTGCTTGAACAATATGAAACTGCTAAATATCAATTGTTTTTGACTTAGCAAAAAGGAAATGTCATATGATTTTATTTAATATATTTAAAAGGCTACCTTAAAAAATGAGAATACTATTCTGTTCTTGAGGAATATATGTCAAGAATATCCATAAAGGTAGGGAATAATAGAACCCACAGATTCCTTAACCCTATTCAGTTTAATAATAAGCCCTTGGAGATTTTAAAATGCACTTAAAAGTTCTTTGAACTCATACATTTGTTTATTTGCTACAGATACTAAATATTTTCTAGTCTTCCCCTCACTTATGAAGCCACAAGCATATAACAGTGATAAATGCAGGGCATCTAATGGCACACAAGTCCATATTTCTAATAAAATCCCAACATGCCCTCTGACGTAGTACTTCAAGCCTAACCTGCTGTCTTTTAGCTTCTTCTGTCTATGCAAATCCATTTGGCCGAAACAACCTGAGAAAACTAGAATTATTTGCAGAATCACTGCAAGGGAGTTCAAGCATGGAAGAATCATTATTCATAATTTGCTGCCTATGGTAAAAATCAGTACCAGTCTGTTCATTTTCACTTACTTATTCACTTAATAAATCATCGAGTAGACATGATTTTCAACCTCCCCCAAGAAAGACAAAATTCTTTCAGAAAATAATCACTCAATGATTTAAGCTGAAAATATAAATGTAGTGCACACAGTACATAGAAATCTCTGTCAGCTAGATAAATCTTATGCACGTCCTCCTTCTCTGCTGTGGTATGACAATGCTGAGACCAAAGAATATTTATAAGCAAGATTTTTAAAAACTCTCAATGTCAACAGTTTCTCAGGAACATTTTCAAAAATAAAACAGGTTGGATATAAACTCCACTCAATGAGTCAATTTGACAAAAATGTGTTTGTGTGTGTGTGTATAACTCTGGATGAAACTGGATCCCTGGCAGAGGTATTTTTAAAAGAGGTTTTTTTTTTTAAGAAGTGGGGGTGATAAGGACAAACAAACAAGCACAAATGAGTAGAAAATCAGAAACTTGAAGAAATAAGATGAAGGGGGAAGACAATGGATTGTGCCTTTTACAAATGACAATAAAGGACATAGGCATAAATTATCAAAAAGAAGAAATATATGTGTGAATGCTCACTTTTGATTCTGTGTTAATTACTTTGTGTGAGGCTATGTCATGGTAACAAACAACTCCCTGTCTCAAGGGCTGATGAAGACCAACGTCTATTTCTCACCTTCATTGTCTGGAATACAGGCTGAAGAAACAGCCTGCCTGAGTCTAAAACAAGCATTTTCATGACACAGGAAGAAAATCAATGGTGGACTTGTGAAATGGCTCTTTGGACTGCTCAAATGTAGGTGATTTCACTTCTGCTTGCATTTTTCTAGCCAAAGTAAGTCACATGGTCAAGCTAGACATCAGTGGGATGTGGTATATAGTCCTCTTGCAATGAAAGGCCCTGCAATGAAAGGTCTAATGGAGAAGGGCAGAAAGCACATGGGAATAACAATAATATAATATATACCATCACTTCCTATAATATCAATCAATATCAGAAGAAATCTCTGGACAAACAACTTCAATCAAAGAAAAATGGAATTGTTCAATTGTCTCAGTGGAAGTTCAATACAGAGTTTAATTACAGTGATTTTTTTCTTAAAACTATTTCAAAGGGACAAGAATTCTTGATCATATGGTAGATAGCTTAATTTGTTTATATTCACCATTAAGATAGGTAATATAGTGTGGATTAAAACTGATTGCCAACTGCCTAACTTTTTCCTTCTCATCTTCTGGACAATGATTGGAGGCTTGAGGAGCTAGTACACATTGCCCTTTTCTTCATCCCCCAAGAATAAAAGCAAATGCAAAGCATAAAAGACATAGAAATAGAAATGAAAGTATTAGCTGCTTTTATGGTAAACCAGTCAGACAATGTAGCTTTAAATCTTCCCATAAAAGACCTTAATAACACTCACTGCCTTATGTTCAACAGTCTTACTAATTCCTTACTGGCAAAACTGGACATGTTCCACCCTCCACCACGAGGATAACCACCTCACCATATGAATTATTACAAACCAAATTTGGCTCCTTCTAGAGGTGGACCAAATATGAAAGAGAAGAAAGAAAAGGAACGAGCCTTAGTAGGGCATGTTCAATTACTTCTTCCAAAGTCATCAACCAAACAATTTAGGATAAATAAATAAATAAATGCCAGGAATTTGAGTTTAATAAAAGCGAAACATGAAGAGTATACAATAATTATCCCTTCATGCTACTGTCCAACTTTCTATTCTCTTAATTGTTCATCTTAAACATTAAGTCTATGGTTAAGCAATGGATTTTACTTGCATTTTCATCAGGATGTTCCCATAGAATCAAGTATCCTATTTTGTATACCTTCTTTGTTCACCTGGTGAGGGGTTTGGATTTTTCCCCAAGAAGGTTTTGAAATGAGCTATAACAGTACATTAATTGAGTTGAAGGCATTTCTGTACCAAAGGAAGATAATTACTTTCTGTTATATTTTCTGCTGTTATATTTTACTGTTTTTTCAGGACTACATAAATTACATTGGTTCACCAACATCATGTTTCTTATATTCCTCACACATTAAGAAGTCCAAAGAATTAAAGATTGTCACGGCAAACATAGGGAGCAGACAAATCCTAACTCTAAAGGATTTATGCAAAGCTAAGTTATGTCTCCAGAATTCGATACTTAGTAGAACCAAAGAACCTTTTACAAGAATTCTAAAAAGTAGATCCTAATGTATCATCTTTAGCTGGGAGATTCAAAAGAGGATAAAAGAATAGGCCAAGCCGAGCATGTTAAATTCCTTCTCCCAAATTCGTCAGTCAGACAACGCACCCCTTCTCTTGCAGAGATGGGGTGTGGAGAGAAAAGTCAGAAGTGTTAGTCTAGCTGGAGATCCTCCACATGTTGATATGAGAAGTGGGGAAGAAGTACTACTTCCTAACACATAGACGTAACTGTTAACAAGATCCACTTTTACAAAAAGTACACAGATAGATGGCTTTTCTATTTCCATGTCTTCCTGAGATCCAAGTAATTCTTAAACATCTGCTCAGAAGTCCTTTGCAAGATGCTTCCTCTTTAACCATAAATCCATAGATCACAGATAATGCAAAGCAGGCTCTAATTAATTCAGACCTGACAATCATTGAGCTAACAATTCTCTCCGGATTCAATAAATGCTACTAAGTTATCAGGAGAACTTCACAAGCAGGAATCAGTGTAAAGTAAATGTATGACATATTTATAAATGCCATCTTCTTTAACACGTAATTTTTAATAAATTATGTTAGAAATGTGTGGTTGACCAATGATATCCATCAGTGTCAAAATTACATTTGCTTATATGAAGAAGTCTTGGGCAGAAAATATAATAGGAGCCATAAAAATTATTTAAAAAATGAAATTCCAAGTTTTGCATGCTTTACCTATAAGGATAACTTCCTTTTTGACCATATTTTAAGCATCTCGATTAATTATCACAGACTGGAAAGGCCTCAAAGGAAAATTTTTCTGCCGTAGAACATCTGGTTTATAGAACATTTCGGTCCACAAATGTTTAAATTTCATCTATTATATTTCTACTTCTTCTATTATATTTCTTCTCAAGAGTCATCCATTCTACTTAACCTGAGTAAAACTATTCAGTGGCTCTCACCTGAAATGCTGTGCAAATATGTATGTATCTAAATCCTACCTATGTTTCATGAGCCACTGTATATCTCTTCTATACCAGGAAAGTTTCCCAAAGTTCAAAGATTCATGGCTAGCTATTCATGCAATAACTTTGCATGTCTACATAGCATGATAAATGTGTATATCCATCACACAAATAGATGTTAGCACCATGTGGATATAAGATATACAATAAATACTTTCCAGATTATATGAGGCCATTTATAATAAAATGGGATGGAATAACTAAAACTAAACATTGTGGGAAATATTTGGAAACTCAATAACCATCAAGTCAAGATAAACCACTCTCCTATGATGAACTGTAGATATCTGTGTGTCATTGACCTACAAGATGACCAGGTAGCAAATCTGACATGCAACTATGCAAATAAATTTGGTTTCTTTTTTTTTTTTACTAGATATGGGAGCATCCTATCAACACATGTATTCATTGAAACATATTTTCACCCCAAGTTGTTCTTGTATTCTACATCATAGGACAGGGATGTCACAACAAGAGTCTGGACATATTTTTTAATCAAATTAACTATCTGACATTTCAGAATAGCTTTTGTGTAATATTTGAATTTTGACTACATATATTTTTTTCAAAATGTATCATTGTAAAATCACTCTAGTAGATACTGGATGAAATTCAATGTTTGCTCTTTTCAATGTTGGGAAATGATAGGCAAAAATACATTTTGTAATGTTGGTCTGGCTACTAAAAATAATAACATATTTTGTTTTAATTGTTTTTCTTTATAATTATAGCTAGCAGAATAAGATAAATTATTAAAAATATCTAATCAATATATAAATTAATCAATCTGTTATAAAAATATTTGTTACTATTTAAATATCATTTGTAAGGAGTGAGATTTACAAAGATAGAATGTATAAAACAAAGATTTCATAAAAAGGAAAAACATTCAAATATTATATTATGATAACATATCATAATATAATGTGTTAAATGTTTAAGTAACAGTATGTACAGTGAAGTTACAAATGGTCCATTATGGCATTATTGATTTTCTTTGTCATGACAGATGACCATACCTGTAATTTATCTAAAGGCTAAGTCATATTATTTAAGGATGTATTAATGTGTTAGGGATTTGGGGGGAAATCCCCACTATATCACTTTATAAGTATACAATGAATGCACTATTTTTTTTTCATTCTGATTCTGGAAGATAGGTAAACATATAATCCTTAAAGTTACACTAATATCCTGGTAATTATGACAAAAAGTCCATGTTATATACTTTTCCTTGAATCCTACATCAAGCTAGGCATGTTGCCAATAATCAACATATAAAAATACATATTATATCTAGCACGCATGCACACACGCACACATAAAACATTGGTCATTTATTGAATGACCTTTATACAGTCGTTGGATATTCCTTATAGTTTTCCACTACATTTGTTTTCAATTCACCTTCAAGTACATACAGGGAACATTGTGACAATCAAAAGCTCATTAAGAGATTGAATATGGATTATGTAAGTTACAAAGCAGAATATTAATCAGATTTTTTTTTAAACAGATTTGCCTTTAAAAAACTGAATTACTTAGCGGATTCGGCAGCATATCTCTTAACTTTCAAAGTGTCCTTCAACAGCAATGTACATAGAGTTATACCATTGTTCTGGCTTGATCCAAAGATTCGTATTTTTTCAAATTAAATATTGGGCCTTTAGCCCCAACTCAACCTCAATCAATAGCTTGTTAAGAAAATATTTATTAACTAAAATAAGGGCATTACTGCCCTCAAACCATTTACAATTCTTCTGTATCATTGTGGTAAGTATGTGATCACAGAACAGGAAAGCTCAAACTCCCAACCCTGACATTACATTATGCACGAACATTTTGGCAAGTGTCTGATGCATGCTTGGCCCTATGCTAGCCAAGGAAATCAGTGAGATATGAAATGGACCTTATTTTGATGGAGTTTAAATTATGAATTACTTTTACCCCTCTAACGTTAATGCAGTCTTCACAGTTTATTAAATGATGGCCTTTAGCCTTATTGCATAAAGGAATTATATCATTCAAACTTCTGCTTCTCACAACATTACCCACATGAAATATCTTTAATCAAAATTATTGAACAGTTGTATATGTGAAAAAGTAAATGATTGAATGCAGCCACAGTGATACACTGGCACGCCCATTCCCTTAATTTTTCAGTCATACTGTGACTGCTTCCTACCCTGAAAGGATAGCCTTCCATAACTGAGATTTATTTTTGTATACAAATAATAATAATAGAAACTTAAGTGGTTCATTAATTTACCAAGCTAATATTAGCATATGTTGGTCTTCAGCCAGAAAACATTCACCAGTAGGAGGTTATAAAGTAAGCTTTTCTATGTCCAGGTGACATGTAGTTTTACATGTAGTAATAGTTTTCTTAACTATTAAGTGCTTAGAGCCACTCTGGTGTGCTAGCAAACAATACTAACCATCACCCCTAAGATCTGAGATGTGACAAATGATAATGAGCTAAAGCTCTGCTCCATCCTCACATTCAATTTGGGGATCTTTCTGGATAAAAAGGCTATTGCACCCAGAGATGTCACTGCCATCACAACAGTCAATAGAAAAGTCATTTATTTTTAAGGAGCTTTACTCCATATGTTAACCTTTCCAAACTTGGGTTTTAAATTCTCCAAGATCAATTAGAATTAATCCAAAGCATAATATCAGACTACGCTTCCCTTTTATTTATTGATTTTTAATTCTCCTTCCAGAAACAGACAGGTACACCAAGTGTACTGTTGAAGAGCCCTCTGTAAAGAAAAAACATTTCCTGCCCATGATCATTACACAATGCAAATATTTTTCCCGAGAACCTTTTAATCCATCATGCTAAATAGGAAAATGCATGGCCTTTGCATGGTCAACTGTAAGTACCTGAAAGAAAGCTCACCATTCTCTTGATTAGTTGGGACCAATGATGAGTTGGATGGGGCACCTCCCTCCATCTCCATCTGCTGCCACTTCATTCCACTAGGGATTAATTGACTTGAACCAAATTAGCAGATACTCTCTGTGCAATTGCTTGATGAGTTGATGATGATTTCAATTCAACCACTGATTAACTTGTTGGGAATGCCCAGGTGAAGTGATAATTGTTTTAGAAATCTGCATTTAAAATTTAAAGCTAAATTTCTGCTGACAACATAGAAGAAACAGAACTTAATCAAGGAAAGCCTGTGCTATTTATTTGCTGCAATAGTAAGGAAGCTCAAAAGATCGGTTCTACCTTTGATGCATATGCTTTAAACACCAATGGCATTTCTGCCACCCATTTTTTATTCTCAGAAAGACAGGAATGGTTTAAAATATTATGTAGAGGATGTATAGCAGATTTTTGAATCAACAACTGTGAAGAAACAATGTGAATAACCAAATTAAAGATGTGACAGCTGAGAAATTGGAAACAAGTTATTATGGAGCATGTGTACACTCAAGGTTTGTAAAAGGTTCTTAAAATAGAATTAATCCTTACAAGCCACTAATGTTTCTGTACTAGATTAATGCTGCTATTCACAGAGGCTGATCATCCCCAAGGAAGTTCACAGTACATCAAACTAACAGTGTTCACTAAAGGGCAATTATATTTGGTAGAAATAATCCCCTTGAAAGAAGAAAAGGAAAAGAAAATCAATCACTTCATCATTTAATGAACTACCCAAAGCAATGCTGGTCATTACCAAATATGAACTACTGTGGTGATAATTAGAACACACCTTATTAGAAAAAAGAAGCATTCACATTTTGGACTACTTAAAGTTAAAACTCATTAAAAATTTAATTCATATTGTCTACACAATAAAATATCAGCAATTTTGAATATACATCATGAATTCTAGATATCCATTAATGACATAATTATTCATTCATTTAAGAAATATCTATTACCTTTTTTAGGCAGATATTCTGTATTATACATATAAAAATCTTTTAAAATATAGATGTACTTCATTCTGATCAATGTTGTCTCAATAATGGCAATTAGAGCTTCTGTTAACAAAGTAAGAGCAGGTTAAATGGAATGAAAAACTTCTATCTAACAACTTGTCTTAAATCTAGTAAAATCTTAGCCTTGTCTTTCATCTCCCTTTCTATATGCTGTATTCAAAGGTCTTTACCAGACATATCCTATGCTGACATATGGTCTTCACTAGCCACATGTACATTTTTGTTTGTGCTTCATATTTGCCTACAAGATTCAGCATTTTCATTACTACATGTTAACCAGGTTCAATGTCATGTCCAAGTAGAATTCGTAGATATTTTCAGTCACAGATAATTCTCTTTTTGGGGACCACTCATGTCCTTGTATGCATATCTCTATTACACTACTGTTCATTGTTTTTCATAGCTGGGAACTTACAAAGGTTTCTTCTCCCTAAACCTGGAGACCCCTGAAAGAAGAGTCTACCTCTTTGTCTAGCTCAGAGTCAGAAACCTATATAGAAAATGTGAGTTACAGAAATTAGTGCAGAAAGTTTTAAATCCATCTGGGAAATAATCTATCATCCCTCACCGACAATTTAAATTAGTCTGACTTTTTGCAAGCTTAAAACAAAATCAACAGATGTAAAATATATTAATTCATCCCATTATAAAAATTTGATCTTTACCATATTCATATACCATAAAACTGTATTTTTGTGAAGGTTGTTGCAGTATAATTAGTGCTTAATCAATGTCATTCACAGATATGGGGTTCAAGATCCAGCTATGCCACTTAACCACATGAATGTGAAGGAATTCTTTTAATTCCCTAGGGTTTAGGTTCCTCACGAGAAAACGATGGTGATAATAATACTATTTCACATGAATTTTGTAAGAATTAAATGAGTTAAACATAAAGAGCAAACTGTAATTGGTATATTAAACAGATGCTGTTACTAGACTGGGATTCATGAATACTCATGAATGGAACTAGTACAAAACTCATGAGTACTCAACCATGCAGAACATTTGAGAGCACAAAGACATTCAATGAGTTTTGAAGCTATCACCAAAGAAGTCTTTGAGAATTTTCTGTACTGCCTAAGGTGTCTGAAAGCTGTGCTTTCCCTTCTGTTTCACAGAGAAACATTCCAAAAACTGAAGCCCAGTTGGAGATCATGTACTCTATAGCAGATTTTCTGCCTGCATTTCTATTGATTATCCTCATTTTTATTTCAAGTAACAGACATTCCAACCAGTTTTAGCTATAGTTGCAAAACCAAAAGCAGAACTATGTTTACAATTCTAGACAATATAATTGCAGTACATAGTGCTAACCAAAACTCTCACCTACTTTCTTAGACATGGGCAGATTTGCTGACTTTCCATATCTAGACACACCGGTTTCTTTCACCAAGATCTTGAAGTTTTAGTCAACAAGAATATTATTTACAACTCTTCGTGGAGTAAAAGTAATTTATATTTTCCAAACACAATTCCTAGATCTATTATTGATATTCATAAACTGTAGGGTCATTTCAGTAACATGGTGAAGGAGACAGCCTAGATAATCCTGGAATTAGATACAAAAGACACAAACAATGCTTCAATGTGTAAGTAAATCTCCTTTCTTCAATATTAAACCTTATCTCAACATTTCCATAGTTACAGAAAGCTTGAGTGATCTTAGAAATAACTCTTTGCACAGAGAGATTTAATTGTTGTTTCCTCCAAACTGGGGACCAGTTTTCTAATTCTAGCAATACAAAATTCTCCTCAGCATTAAGACCCTTGATTTATGTTGGTGCATAAGTCCCCTCCCTCATTTTCCTAATGAGTAAAGCCTGGTAGGAAATGGAACACATTTTGATTAATAGTGCTTTGATAGTTATCACTTCTTTGTTTATGAGAAAGCTTGCTAGTTGCCTCTTACTTGCAAATTGGAAAATGATACTTCAGTCATCCAATCCTTTCTAAGGTTTCTGAGGCAATTCAGTTCTAGCTAATTAGCATTAATGAACTGCTACTCTTTTCCTGGCACTATATTCAGTGAGTGTAAACACAGGAAAGATTATGGTGCCTGCCCTGAAAGAACTTCCCTAGTTGAGTCAGGGAGACAGGCATATGAACATAGAAGTGAGACAGTGTTCTTGAAATGTTGCTTCTACACACTAGACAGACAACAGGAAAAAGGTGAGGCACAACAGAGGAAGAAATAAATTCTATTAGGAATGAGAATGTGTAACAAGTAAAACTTACAAACACACCAGTTTGTGGACACAAATGTGGTCATATTCACACATTAATCACCCTAACCTGCTAATATAATAGCTCCCACTGAAGTCTTCCCAGGTGTTTCTAGGGGGTCCCTAGGTAGTGGCTTATATACTCCTAACAAATTTTCTTTTTCCTTCTGTGCCTACTTTACTATTGATGTGCATTGTTTACAAACCAATTGAAGAATCTCCTCCTCACCTGGTGGCTAGAAGTGCCCTCCACAGGACATCTGCTTTCCCGCCCAGCATGCCAAAACCACACACCACTGAGGTGGTAAAACAGCAGTGGACTCTTCGGGCCCCATGCTGTGGCAGACATACTAAGTTCTATGTCCTGTTCCAATTTCTGTACTACATTTTATCAGCTGCTGCTGAAGCACCTCTGTTTGTGCATGATTTGCACGATGTCCTGCATGATTTTTTCCTTTATATTTTACCTGTAGCCACTCCCTCTAATGAACTCAATAGTAAACACTGGCTGCAATACATACGCTCTAATTTCTGGACATGTAAACATCAAAATTTTCTCTATTAAGCCTTTTCTGCAACTCTCCTATCCCATGATTATGAATGACTGTAGCTATATGCTACCTGGGGAATACTAGCTCACCAGTTCATGAGAGAAAGCCAGACCATGAACTCTATTTGGACTCAATCTCTGCTATAACTCCTAGAAGAGATGAAGCCTGAATGTAGACTTAAACAATTAAACAAGATGGATAAGCCATGTGGTAGAAGAAACCGCGTGGGCGCAAGACAAAATGTGTTAGTTCAGTGAGCTTTGGGATCTATGAGAAGAGTGTAACATGAATAGAGAGAGAGCAGAACTGGACCACACTGTACAGGGCCTTGAGTGTACTGCTCGAAAACAGTGACTTACTTCTATTGATATTAGGAAGCCATAACTTCATTTTACCTAAAGGAAATAACATCGACTTAACTGCACAATACAATGATCACTGTAATCTACAAAAATGAAGTTGAAAAAGAAACTGAAAATACTAGAAAAAGAAACAGCATTTGAGAGACAATTGTCATAATTTATGAGCAAGTAATTACTGAAATACAGCACTGGCATAAATATAAGAGATCTTAAAAGGATATGGACAATTAGGACAATTAGGGGAGAGAGACATCATCACCAGATTTCTTGGTTGTATCACTTAGAAGGTGCTGATACCATTCACCAAAACAGGAAATTGAGCTGGAGAGGCAGGTTTGTGGGCAAGGTGGGAGACCCGAGGGGGGGGGGGGCGGGGGGCGGGATAATAAACATAGTTATCAACCTGTTGAGCTTTAATATCCTGTGGTACATTGTGAAGAGAAGACTTATAAG
Source organism: Tarsius wallacei (assembly GCA_963574415.1). Taxonomy (NCBI): domain Eukaryota; kingdom Metazoa; phylum Chordata; class Mammalia; order Primates; family Tarsiidae; genus Tarsius; species Tarsius wallacei. The sequence continues at coordinate 9,109 of CAUYQG010126070.1, read as the reverse complement.
AATTTTCATTTCTTAAGTTGGATCCCAGCAGGCAGCTGAGTAGAAGACTTAGATTTGAGTCATCAGCATATAGATGGTAGTTTACTCAGATTAGTGGGTCAGATTGCAAAGCAATGCAGCACTTGAGTGAGAAAAGATGAGGACCAAAGACAGAACTCTTAAGAACATCAAAAACGCTATAACACATATTTGCTAGACTAGTACATGATCCTAACAGTAATTTACCCTATGTTTTCTGCCTTAGGCACATCATTCATTACCAGACTCATTGGCTTATATTCATTTGATATTTTTGTATTCTTTTTTCCCTATTTCATTCTCTATTCTTTTGTTATTTTTTTTCCACAGAGAGACCAAGAAATTGTTGCACTGTTAGTTGTCTGAAGATGAGTGTTCTGTTCAGAAATAAGGCTGAAAACATCCATGAAACTTTAGATGAAAGGCCGTGGAGTTTAATGCACTTCTACTGTCCACTAATTGCCATATCAACACATGTAGATGTATTTATCAAAAGAAAGCTATAAGACAGAGGTATTCAAGCTTTCTCAGATCATGGTACCTAGTGTCTGGTAATTTTTTTGTATGTTTTGTTTGTTTTTGTAATGTCTATGCTGTGAGGCCTGGAATTTGCCTGAGTTGTTTTGCTAAAGTAAGAGATCAACCTTCAGGACAAAAAATGCTCTGATTAATAGTATCATTTTGTTAAGAAAGGGATTGGCAGTAGCAGAACACTGCTGGGCGTGGGGTGGGGGAAGACATAGCATCAGTAAGGATACCTGATCTCAAACAGAAGTGAGGACCTAAGGGAGGCCCAAACTTTACCAGTATGATGGTCACTTGTATGCCTAATTCTGCATTAAATCATTAAATTTTTTCAAAGTGCCATTTTGTAACAATGGGTCCAAGGATGTTTGAGTCAATTTGATGGCATGGTTTATTGATAAACAGTAAGACTGATGGCTTATATCTAGCTTCAATAAGACCCCTGGAGGGCTCTATCATTGGAACTGGTTGTACAGCAACAAATGTGTCTAGATAACCAGCAGAGTATAAGAATCTTTGGCCAAGACTCCCCTGTAAACTCCCTGGTTTTGGCATGGTTCCCAATCCAAGAGATAGAACCATCCAATTAGATGGTCTCCAAACCAAGAGATGAAGTGTGTCTAGTGTAGCCCAGAAGAGGGAGAACAGTTAGAATCATGTCTGGTCTTTTCACCCCCTTTGCTGTGTTGCAGCCTTGATATGCAATGCATAGCCTTGTTTTATTATTATTTTTTATTTTTTTAAAACAGGATTTATTGAGAAGACAGAAAATCTTCCACAGTGGGAGGGAACCCAAAAGGGTTGCCAGTAGTCTTGTTTTAATGGGTTTTTAAAAAAGATTATATCCTTTTCTCCAACAAACCATAGATGTGTAAGTACTGTCATGGTGGGTCTGAGAATCTTCTGTAGAAAGTAAACCTTGTCTGGCTACCACCATTAGCACAGTGCCTCTAACCCAAATTAATTAGGTAGTAGGTCCAAGCAAATTAAGTATTTATTAACAATTTAATAGTCATTAAAAATAAAATAATACATTGAAAGAACACATAACATTTTTAAGTAACCACAACTGGTCACTTGTGGGATATGTACACCTGAGGGAAGATATTGTACAACTCCTCAAATATTTAAATCAGAAGGGGCACTCATTACACCATGTTTGCTTTTCATTCACAGCAACCTCCCAGTTGACATCATCTAAAGAAAGTAGCTCAATCTAATATTAAAGGTATGAACTACCTTGAGGTAGTAGTTTGGGGATGCCCAACAAACATCATTGTATTTTGCTTAACATCTAAACTATCCCACAATACCCCTGTGAATTTGCTGTAGCACCCAGGGGCACTTCGGCAGACATTTTTGGAACCACAGATATAGTGATGGCACTAATACATCCCTTGTTCACACAGTATTCCCCTAAGGATCAACAATTAGGATTTGGAGGTAGTGGGTTGATAGAGGTGAGTATAGGGAGATAATGGTTTTTTAAGACCCTGGCATTCATTTCCTAGAAAAACAAAGAGATAAAAGGTGACTGAAATAATAAGTTTAAGACACATCTGAAAAATAACTTCTCTCAGGAACAATCAATCTTGTCACCAAAATGAAACCATTTCCTTGTATATTTTGCTTTGGAAAGCCTGTGTGTGGTCTCCTCACCATGATTTTATAGGGTAAAAAAGCTAAATCTGTCAGGAATAGATATTTTCAGCAGGTGAGAGTCATATTCCAACAGACAGGGGTTTCCCTTTGTGAAAATTTACTTTTGAAAGATGGAGAACGTAATTTTAGGTCTATAGATTTCTAATCTTTGAAAAGTCAATAGAGAAACTTTCTGAATGAGATTCTTTATTACATAGTGGCCTATCTGGCTCTTGCCTTCCACTGTTCCTAAAAACAGCTATCAACTTTTCCTATTCATTCATTCACCCATTCAGTTATTAAACATTCATTGACAATCAGCTCTCAGTCAGGTGTACTATTCTAGACAGTGCAGAAAATTCAAGAATGGGATATTGAGATGGAATATCCCAGGAATTTAGTGAATGGGTCATCATTTACTTTTATAAAATATTATGTTTGATTTTATGAGCCAGAAGGGACTTAAAACTTTAGTTGCCTCCAAAAGGAGATGAGAAAATAAATTGGTAAGTTCAAATAATCTTTGTTCACTGAGGTGTTTATGGACATAAATTCTCATGTGCTTAACTTCCAGTGCAGTGGTCCTTCTCCTGTGGTTTTAAAACTGAGTGCAGCCACATGTTTTAAGGGCATCATGGAGACACCATAGTGGACAAGGATGCCCTTTACCCCCATTTTATCTATGGCAGCACCATTTTTATCTGCTCTATTTATCAAACCTACAATAAGCTTGCAAACAAAGGGATACTCTTGAGAAGAGGAAAAAAGCAGAAGAAGAAGGAGGAGGAAGAAGAGGAGGAGGAGGAGGAGAAGAGGAGAAGGAGGGAGAGAGATAGAAAACTATTACTTTCTATTCTGCTACCTTTCCTTCATCGGAGATGAAATAGTCTCCAGTAGAAGAGTTCCAAATAAATGGCATTCCTCTGTGTTTCTCCATTCTTGTTCACATTTGTCAGCATTTATGGTCATGTTGTGTACCATCATGCAGGTCTCAGGCAGAGTACTCTTCTTTCATTATGTGAAGAGAATTAATATGAGTTTACTAACTGAAGCAAAAGAGTACGATATAACGAGATCATTCTCATTTCATAAGAGAAGTATTCAGAGAAGTCCAAAAACAAGTTATAGACAAAAAATTGAATCCCCCCACCTTTCTACCTCTATAGCTGCGAAAGGCTGGATTGGAGAATGTAGAGCCCAGCCTTTAAGAGGATTGGCAGCTTGAGGTTCACTCTCTTGGAATCCATCCTCCATAAACTTGGGAAGCGTATCTATACTAACGGAAGAAGGGAAACCATGTGGAGAACTGATATGTTCGGCTAACAACCAACACTGTCTGACAGATATGTGACTGAGGCCATCTTGGACTTTCCAGCTCCAGCAAAATGCAGGACTTCCCATCAACTCACAGAATCAGGAGAACCAAGAAACTTGTTGTTTTAAACCATTAAATTTTGGAGTATTTTGTTAAGCGGCAATAGGTAATTGAAGCATTATGCCAGTCACTAAAGATGAAAGGTAAAAGTATATATTCTAGAATAACTCAGTAACTAGCAGAAGAGGTGGGAATATAAATACTTAATGAAATTTTACAAACACAAGTATAAGTATGATGGAAACTGTCTCGTCACTAACCTATTTTTTGGTGCAAAACATTAAGACATGCTTTCTTTGTAGTGATGAGAAATTAAAAACAAACAAATAAAACAAGTAGTGAGATAGCCAATACACCAGTAGAGAAGTTTCTCAGAAGAATCCCACAGGTTTTCAGATCTGTCCTTTCTTTAATTATTAAGTAATCATGAAGCATGGGACAAAAATTATTGCTAATTTTCACATGGCAATGTGAGGTGGCAAAAATAATTGTGAGATAATTTCTTATTTCTGTCTTGCAGTTATTCCAGAGTTCTCCAGATTATTTTTTTATTAAATGATTATTAATATTTCCGGTCAGGTCCTCTGATGCCAGAAGGAAGCTTTCCTTTTGGCTCAGTACATATGTAAAAACCTATTTCTTAGCTAGTATTATCATCACCTGAGAATGCATTGTCCTCAAAGCTAGTAAATTATGTTGAACACTTTATGCTCAGTACTATACCAGTCATGAAGATGAAGAAATAAACAAGACAAATATTCTAGGAAAATGCATATGCAAACATATTGGCAGGCTTATCTGTCAGAAAGGGCTTTACTATACACCTGTGATGGGCCAAGGATAGTTGCAAAAGGCACAGGATGAGAAGAGAGAGGGTAATTGAAAGTTTATTAGGTACAGCCTTCATCCTCCATGAAGTTACCTTGTAGTGGAGAAAACAAGACTTGTGTTCAGAATAATTCCATATGCAGTGGCTACTAATAATAATAATTCCGTAATAATAAGAATAATTTTGTGTAAGTGTACTTTGCATTTTAAAATAAAATGAAAATTGCAGTAAGTTCTGTAGGAAAGAAAATTTATACCAAGGCAGACACTTTTAAAATTGACCCTAATTTTAGAGACTGTATTTCTGTAGTAATGAAATGCTGTCAATGTCAAAATATGTATGTAAATTTAAAATCAACTATTATGGCACATTTTTTCAATAGCAAATACACATCAAATTGGATATAGTATTGCCATTATTGTTGTTTAGCATTGGTCATGTGAGGCCAGTGGGTTTTAATACTCTTCTAAGAAATATTGCTGTTAATGAGCATCACCTTGTAACCTCACTGAGGGTGGCCTGCCTGAAAGGGGGCTGTACAATTTTTCAGACCGCCACAGACCCTGGGGACCTTCAGAGAGAGATGGATTTGACTTCTCAAGGGTAATGAAAGATTGTGCTTTTTAAGTTGATGCCAGAAGGGCAGCATCTTCTAGAGCTCACTTTTATCACTGTTAGCATTTTAAACACACTTCTTCTGGGGTCTATGTTTATAGCACGTTCTTTTTGCTGCTTTTCTGACACCATCAGGAATTTTGCATTGTTCCTGCATTCCAAGGTTCTTTTATAGATTTTTTTTTTTTTTTTTTTTACTGTGGTCAAACTTAAATGGCCTGTTATTACTATTTTAAAAATCTAAACAAACAGGCTGTCAAAAACATATTTAAGTTGTGAGGTGTCAACAAATGCTTCCCTACATGCCTCATGTTATTATTATTTTTCATATAACACTCCAAAACATAGAAGCAGAAAAACTATTTATATTTGAAATATCTCTTGACTATTGAAAATATTTCAAATTTTAAGATGATAACTCAGAAGGAATTAAAATCTGTTTTTACCACACACACAAAAAAAATAGGAAATTTGAAAGGCTCTCAAATTTTGCCTACATGTTTAATAGACTTAAGATTTCATATGTTAGATTCTATTTTTTTAAAAAGTATAATCAGTAAAGACAATAAGACTTTTTTATATTGGTAAAAAAAAAATAAAAATAAAAACCAGCTGCAGGAAAATAGTGTGCTGCATGGTTATATCCATTAGCTTTGTTGCATAAAAAACTACCCCAATACTTAGTGGCTTAAAACAGTATTTTCATGATAGTTGATTATGTGGATCAGCAACTTGGGATGGGCTCAGCTGGGCAGTCTTTCCGAAACCTATTTTATGTATCCAGTTGCAGTTAGATGATGGGTTACCAGATGGCTAGTTAGCCTTGGTTGGGGTCACACATATTTCTAGCATTTGACAAGCAGTGAATATGGAGTAGTCTTTCTCTAATATGTCTGCTGGCTGGCTTCGTGTCAACTAGGGTGATACCTATCATTACCCACCAATTTACTCATGTAATAGTGGGGGAAATATACTTTTCAAGCTTTTGCTTGCATCTATTTGCTAATTTCCCATTGGCCAAAAAAAAAAAAAAATGCAGAAGGCCTGGTTCATATTCAAGGGGTGAATAAAGAAGGAGCTAGTTTTGATAGGGAGAACGTCAAATAATTTGTGACTATTTTCTACATTTGAACAAAATGTTAATAGCCTTTCTTAATATTTTCAAGTCTTACTATAAAATATCAATATTTAACATTTATTTTCAGCCAGCAATTTTCTTTTTTTTTAACTTTAAATTTTTTGTTTTAAAATTGTGGGGTACAACTCGGGGTTAGGTATACAAATATTCTTTGCGCAGGTACCCTTATTGGTGAGGTGTGTCCCCCCTTCCCCAGGCGGTTTCGCACTATTGCCAATCCCGCCTCCCCACCGCCCCATGTCCCCGCAGTTTCCCGCTACTGTCAGTCCTTTTCTTATAGTACTACGATAGTTGTTCAAGGTCCACTTATGAGTGAGAACATGTGATACTCAGTTCTTTGTTTCTGTGTAAGATCACTCAGTATTATAGACTCTTCGTCCATCCAGGTTGCTGTGAAGTTCATGATTTGTTCTTCTTTATGGCTGAGTAATATTCCATTGTATATATGTACCACATTTTTTAAATCCAGTCCTCTTTTAATGGGCAGCCCGGATAGTTCCATGTTCTTGCTATTGTGAAAAATGCTGCAATAAACATACATGTGCAGGTATCTTTTTTTATAAAGTGATTTGAATTCTTCTGGGTATATTCCCAGTAGGGGGATGATGGAGCCTTATGGAAGGTCGATTTTTAGAACTTTTAGGAATCACCACACTGTTTTCCACAGAGGCTGTACTAGTTTACACTCCCACCAACAGTGTAGAAGTGTGCCCTTTTCACTACATTCTCTCTAGCAACTGTTGTTTTTTGAGTAATTGATGATGTCCATTCTGACTGGAGATAGGTGGTATCTCAGTGTAGTTTTAATTTGTATTTCTTTGATGACTAGTGAGACTGAACATTTTTTCATGTATCTGTTGGCTGCTCATATGTCTTCTTCTGAGAACTGTCTATTCATCTCTTTTGCCCACTTTGTAATGGGGCTGTTTGTTTTTTTCCTTTCAGCATGTTTGTGTTCCTTGTAGATCCTTGATGTTAGGCCTTTGTCAGACATAGAGTTGGCAAATATTTTTTCCCTGCTCTCTTGATGGTTCTTTGGCTTTGCAGAAGCTTGTCAGTTTGATGAGGTCCCACTTGTCTATCTTATCTCTTATGGCATGCACACTTAGGGTTTTGATCAGGAATTGGTTGCCAGTTCTAATTTCCATAAGAGTGTCTCCTGCATTTTCTAAGGTTCTTATAGTTTGAGGTTTCACATCTAGGTCTCTGATCCATTTAGAGTTAACCTTTGTATATGGGGATAAATAGGGGTCCTGTTTCAATCTTCTGCATGTGGTTAGCCAGTTTTCCTAGCATCATTCACTGAATAGGTTATCCTCTCCCCAGTAGTGGGTGGTGGAGGCTTTGTCGAAGATGAGTTGGTTGAGAAATTGAGGTTTTGCTTCTGGAATCTCAATTCAATTCCATTGGTCTATATGTCTCTTCTTGTACCAATACCAGGCTGTTTTGATTACTGTAGCTTTATAATAAAGTTTAAAGTCTGGGAGTGTGATACCTCCTGCTTTGTTTGTGTTTGTGTGTGTGTGTGTGTGTGTGTGTGTGTGTGTGTGTGTGTGTTTGTTTTTCTGAGGATTATTTTGGATATTTGTGGTCGTTTATGTTTCCATATGAATTTCTATATTGTGGTTTCTGGGTCTGAGAAGAATGTTGCTGGTAATTTGATGGGTATTGCATTAAATCTGTAGATTGCCTTAGGTAGAATGAATATATTAACAATGTTGATTCTTCCAATCCATGAGCATGGAATATTTTTCCACTTTTTTGTGTCATCTTTGATTTCTTTGAACAGTGTTTTGTAGTTTTCATTGTAAATGTCTTTCACGTCTCCGGTTAGGAAGATGCCAAGGTATTTCATTTTTGTGTGTGTGGCTATTGTGAATGGGATTATGCCTTTTTATTTGGATTTCTGTTTGTTTATTATTGGTGTATAGGAATGTGATTGTCTTTTGCACATTTATTTTATACCCTAAAACTTTGCCAAAGTCCTTTATTAGTGTAAGATTTTTGGCAGGTTCTCTTGGGTTTTCGAAGTATAGATTCATGTCATCCGCAAAGAGGGATAGCTTGATTTCTTCTTTTCCTATTTGGATACTCCTGATCACCTTCTCTTCTCTGATTGCTCTAGCTAGAACTTCCAAAACTATGTTGAACAGGATGGGTGAGAATGGGCATCCTTATCTTGTTCTAGTTTTCAGGGGAAATTGTTCCAATTTCTGTTTATTTAACAGTAGGCTGGCTGTGGGTTTCTCGTAGATCGCTCTTACTATTTTGAGGTATGTTCCATCTATGCCTAGATGTCCAAGGGTTTTTATCAAGAAGAGGTGTTGAATTTTATCAAAAGCTTTTTTTGTGTCTAATGATATAATCATGTGGCTTTTGTTTTTACGTCTGATGATGTATTTAATTATGTTTATAGTCTTACGAAAGTTGAACCAGCCTTGCATCCCAGGGATGAAGCATACTTGGTCATGGTGGATGATTTTTGATATGTGTTATTGAATGCAGTTTGCTAGGATCTTGTTGAAAATTTTAGCACCTATGTTCTTCAAGGATATTGGTCTGTAGTTCTCTTTCTTTGTTGGATCTTTACCTAGTTTGGGTATCAATGTGATGTTAGCTTCATAAAATGATTTGGGGAAAGATCCATCTTTCTCAATTGCTTGGAATACTCTCAATAGGATTGGTATCAGTTCCTCCTTGTATGTTTTGTAGAATTCTGCTGGAAAGTCATGTGGTTCAGGGCTTTTTTTTTTTTTTTTTTTTGTAGGTAGTTTTCTTATGACAATGTCAATTTCCTGGGTTGTTATTGGTCTGTTTAGTGTCTCAATGTCTTCTTGTTTTAACCTGAGGAGGTTGTGTGATGTCAGAAAGTCTTCCATTTCATCTAGGTTATCAAGTTTGTTTCCATATAGGTGTACATAGTAATCTCTGATAATCTTTTGTATTTCTTCAGGGTCAGTTGTGATTT
>CAUYQG010126069.1:0-15539 GCA_963574415.1 Tarsius wallacei | reverse complement strand
TTTTTTTAAAAAAAAAAAAAATTATTAAAAAACACACCATAATAATTTGTTTTTGTGGTTTTCGCTCCCCCCCCCCCCCCCCCCCCCCCCGGATAACTGGGACTTACAGGCATGCCCCCACGTCTGGCCTAAATTTCTTTAGAACTAGTCACTTACTTTTTTATTGTCTGTCTTCTCTCAATCAGAATGTGAGCCCCACGGTGGCCAGGATTTTTGTTGTATTGTGTTCCCAGTGCTTAGGACAGTGTGGGCTCATGCTAGGCACTCCATGATACCTGGTGAATGTGTACATTCCCGGAGGCGGCCAGGATGTCTCAGGAGATGTATGGAATGGAGGGGCCTGGGGCCAGAGAGAACATCTGGTGCTCAGCAAGGAAACTCAGGGGCGCAGAGATCCTAAACTTCTGGTTCAGGGTGCTGAGAGAGGGCAGGATGGGGGGCACATTGGCCAGATGGTAGGCTGCAGTAGAGCTAGGACACATCTGCTTGATTTGTTCCCAAATCTGTTGTCTGAGGACAGGGTTGTCATCTGTGGGCCCAGTCTCCTTGGGTGCCTGTGGTGGGAATTGCTTGACCCCTAGACGACCCTCAGTGGCTGGAAGGGGAAAGGAGGCGCTGAGGCAGGCGACTGGCTTTCCCAGAGTCTCCAGGAAAGTACCAGGAGTCCACTGGCTGGTGGTAGAAACAGAGTATGACTTGGGGGGTGGGCAGACCCATCCCCACCACATTCAAGCTGTGGGAGGTCGAGCTGGTCATCCGCATTCTCAACTCCTCAGTTTCCCAACCTGTCAGATGGGAGAAATGAGGATTGGATTGTAGGGAAATTTGTTGAGGTGATATGTGCAGACCATCTAGAAAAGTGCCTAGACCAGCACAGATGCTGTTTCAATAGGCTGCATAGGGCTTCACTGGATTGTACTGAATTACCACTTATTTCTAGGTGAATGTGTTGAGAGCTAAGTCTCAGAAGGTTTTTAACCGGAGTCTACACAAAGTGCCCTATTGGTCAGAGTCCATGAAAAGATAGCGTATTCAGTCCTAAGAACCTTCACTAGTGGGCAGAAGAACACATGGGTGACACCATTTCTGACAGATAAGTGGGAATGAAGGGAGCTGCCGGGGCAGCTGAGAGCCACCTTCTGTCCACCAGAAGGTTTGTATGACGCGATGCCCAACCAGGCACCACTCAGGGCTCTACAGAGCCTCAGACATTGGGGTGGGGAAATTCTGGAACATTGAGGAAGACAAGCATCCGTGCTAGCGGCAGGAAGATCCAGGTGGTACAAATGAAAAACCCACTGGGCATTTGGCCGTCTCTGTCTCTCCCCTCTGTTCCTGCCACTCTTAACACAGCACTGGCTCTTTTCTCCATTTCCCTAAGCGGAATTGGGCAGATGACCTGCGTACCCCTCTGAGTCAGCAGGCCCCTGTACCATGTGCAGGAAGTGGTCATCTCCCCTCTGAAGTGGCCTCTGTGTATCTTTGACGCTCAGACCCTGCAGATTCCCTCTCTGCACCCAGGGTCCCAGGACAGGTCCAGAACCCCATCAAGGGACTTGGTGAAAATCTGAAACCGGTGCCCTCAAGTCTGTTCTGGGCAGGGATGAGGAACATGGACTTGGAGTCTCTGAGGCAGAGAGAAGGAGAGGAACCAGGCTATAGGCTTTGAAAACCCTTCCACTTCTGATAATTTGAGGGTTTGTGGATAATCCTTGCTGCTGCTTCTCTCTGGACTGTTGGCTTTCAGGTCACATTTCATTGTTCATTGAAGTTTCCACCAAAGAGGGCTAGGATAAAAGAAAGGGGATCGAAAACTCCAAATAGTTTGATGGGGTTATCTACTTGCCACTCGTTAAAAAAAAAAAAATTGGTCAAGGAAGAGAATAAAACCTAACCAAAAAGAGTACTGGAAATGTATACATGGATTTCAGTTCTGCCATGTCTTGAAATGGTTAACAATTGAGTTATCCTCATGTAGGGTGTCCAAAAGACTCAGAGGAGTTAAATTTCCAAATCCCCTAAAGCCTCCTCATGGCCTGGGAAAGTGAATTATGATTACAAAATCACAGAATTCTAGAAATCGTCTATTTCAGTCCTCAAACTAGGCTCTCATTGGAATCAGCCAGGGAGCTTTAAAAACTCCTGATGTTGGCATCCTGCCCCCCCCAAAGACTCAGATTTATTCCATGATTCCCTCTGAGGTGCAGCCTGGCATCAGAATTTTTAAAATTTCCCTAGGAGATTCTGATACACAGACAAGTTTGGGAACCACCCTGTTTTCTTTCATACCTCTGAAAACAGGCTGAGTAACCCTACCCAAGGTTACCAAGGCTGCCTTGCTGGCTTTCATCCCTTGGGCCCAGTTACTTCAGCACGTTGCCTCAAGTCCCCCTCCACCAGGGAAATGACAGATTTTCATCCCTGATAAGGGTTCCCCTTCTGCCTCCTCCTCCGCCCTCACGCCCTAGGTGTGGCTGATTGGCATGCTAATTCCCACCGGCATCACCCTCTGGGTGGCTTCACAACTACCTGTCAGCTGACCACTTCCTCCAGCTTCCTCCTCCAAGGCTTCAAAAACCCAGGAGAAACTTAATATGGCCCCAAGACCCTTTCATCCCATGGTTGCCTTTCATCTGAGCCTTTTAAAGTGTTGTGAAAAGTTTCAACTATCAAAGAACCCCCAGGAAGAAGGTAGCAGTCAAGGACCACTTCCCCCATTTCATAGCTGGCAAAACTGAGGCTCTGGGAGAAGCTGTCAGTTGCTCCAGGCTACAAAGCTGCAAATCTTCAGCTGAGCCTTCCAGTTCCTTTTAAGATAAATCAGTTGACAGAAACCTACAGGGGCTGAAAGAAACCCCACTGAGTCTTCCAGAAAGAGATAGTGAACCAGACAATTGCTCTTGAATGGACACTCTCCCTCGTTCTTGTCTTTGTCCTCTTATTTCTCAGCACCTTGAGTGGGAGCTTAGTTCCTTACTTCCACACTTTCAGGAGTTTAAGGCCCCAGCTTCTCCTGTACCCACTGCCCTAGCATCCACCCCTTGAACTGGCCCCTGAATTCAGCATAAACATGGGGCCCTGCACACCAGGAGCTCACAAACCAGATGGGAGCCAAGATGAACACACCTGAAAAAACACTGACTTTGCAAAGCAGTGCGTGAGATGTGATAGACGGGCAAGGTGGGTGTCTGCCAGGGGCCCCGCCAGGTGGAGACCTCGAACGGCGGGCGGGGCTGTCGGCAGAGCTATAGAAGTGTCTCCACCTCACTCAATCTGCAGCATCCAAAACGTTAGCACCAACACGAACGTAGCCAGAATCGAGGTGTTCCATGTGCCATATTTTGCAATGTGTTCATTACCACTCATATGTCAGTTGTGGCTTGCGTGAGTAGGGCTTATACAGTTTTAAAAAGGTAACTAAGTAAACTCATGAGCTCCTAGCTGGCACATTTTGTAGATGAGAAAATGAGTGCTCAGAAAGGTTAAGGGTCTTGTCTGAGGCTCAACAACTGATGAGGGACTAAAGTGAAGACACATCCAAGAAACTGCACCATTCATGGTGCCAGAGTCTTGACGCAGAAAGGGTGGGAACTGCTGGAGCTTATATAGTAGTAGACCAGCAACAGAGGCACCCTGACCCCTGTGTGTTTATTTGTTCATAAAATGTTCAATGGGCTTTATTAGGTACCAGATCCTGGGCTGGAACTGGGGGGTGTGGTGAATAAGTCAGACCCAGCTTCTGACTCCCAAGGAAGACAGACAATCCCAAAAGGAATCCTAGTCCACCAAGACTAGGAGTATGCAGGGGACGGCAGAGAGTGCCCTGCAGAAGACCTTGACCTGGTCTTGGAGCCTGGACTCTTTACAGGTGTTCTTTCCCACCCTTCCACATGGGACAGACCCCAAGTCATCTATCTGTTTCAGGTCAGAACTTGGATGACTTTGTGGGTAGAAGGGGAATCACTCGGGGCTGTGTGTGTTGCTCTTGTGTGGCTCCAGGTTGTGGAATGACCCTAGTATTAGACCTGAGCAGACTCCTGCTGCGAGAAGGTTTGGGGACTAAACAAAGAAAGAGGCCATTTAGAGTCTGAGATGGATGCCTCAGCGAGCTCCTTCCCACCCAGACCCCAGCTGATTCAATCCCTCAGATTCAAGGGCCTCAGGGAGGCCCAAGTAAGAGATGCGAACTTTTCCTCAAACTGTGCTCTCCACTAAGGCTCATTCTCTTTCTGTGAAGCAGAGGCCTGCTCTTGTTTCTGATCCTCTTCTTACTTAATGGCTTTCCAAACATCTCTGGGTCAAAACAAAGGTTATCCCAAAGGCTCCTGCTCAGACATTTCACCTGGGGCCCTCTTGGAGTAAACTTAATTAAGTTGTTCTTCTTCCACCCCCAGAGTCAGCCAAGGAAGGGCCGGCCCTGGTAACAGCAGGGTCTTCCTAGACTGGAGCATCCAAGAGATTTCCCTGCGCCATCCTGAGTCCTTTTGCACCTAGAACACACAGATGATTATAGGAGTTTAAGACACGATGGCTGTGAAAAAAATACAAATACTTTAAAAGTGTGTAAAGTGTGAAAACTTCCTCCTCCCCATTTAATTCACTTTTCCTCTACCAGTGTGCATACACACAGATTTTGGGTTGTGAATGCAGGGATTTCTTTCAATTAATTGATCAAATATGTATTGAGAGCCCATTACGGATTTTATAGTGTCCCAGGCACATGGCACACACAGTCATACAAAATATTCATGCTCACAAATATATTATATTTTGGTTAGGGAAACATAACAGCCATACATAAAACCTATATCATGTATGTCAGTAAAATTTACATATATGTATTTAAAGAGAGAGCGAGACGAACACACACACACACACAGGAAAGGCTTTATGTGAAAGGGTTGATAGAGACTGCCCCCCAGTAGTTTTATTTATAGGTTTTTTCTTGTTTCTGTGAGTTATATTTGATTTCTCTGTAGTAAGCATAGAAGGCTTTTTTTAAATTAAATTAAATTTATTTATATTGAGTCAGAGTCTCACTATGTCATCCAGGCTGGAGTGCAGTGACACCATGATGGCCACCGCAGCCTCAACCTGTTGGGCTCAGGTAATCCTTCTCCCTCAGCCTTTCAAGTAGCTGAAACTACAGGCATCTGCCACCATGCCCGGCTAATTTTTTGATTTATTGTAGAGATGAGGTCGCTCCTGTTTCCCAGGCTGGTCTCAAAACCACGGGCTCAGGCAATCCTCCCGCCTCCACCTCCCAAAGTGCTAGGATTACAGGCGTGAGTCATTGTGCCCGACCAGCAAGCATGGACTACTTTTATAATGAGAGAAAAGTTTACAGCAAATAGGACTAACATGAGCTGGCTGGTGATGGCACTCAATTAACAGAGGAACTGTGACGTGGGCAGTCCAGGCTGAGAGGCCCGCGGTTTCCAGGGGAAACGAGGACTCAAGTGAGCTGTGCAGGGTGGGTGGGATTTGTAAGTATCAAGAGGAGGAACAAATTTAGCCCAGAGCAGGAGTGGGGAGAGGATAGTAGGCCTGTGGGGAAGGATGGCCTAAAGGAGGAGCATGTGGCCAGGGCCCAGATTTGGTCAGCTGGGCCAGGGCCCAGATTTGGTCAGCTGGGCACTGATTCAAACGACCTGGTGTCTCCCAAGTCCCTTTCCTCTCTGGATCATTTTCCACCCCACGGAGCTCAGGCAGGAAAGTCTGTATCCATGAAAGCACATGTGCAAAGACCTGTCTTCGATGCCTCCAAGGGCCACCCGAGGCCTTCTAGGCTAGGCAGTACCTGGTAAATCCTCAGGCCTACCAGAGGCAACATGGAGAATTTGCACCAGGTACTCCTACTGCTGTGGACTAAATGTGGACTGTCCAGGTCTGGAAAGTTCCCGGGCTGGGCTCCTAGGCTCAGCACTGCCCAGACAGGTTCCCTCTTGTTCTCACCTGTGCCTCCAGTTCAGTCACCCAGGACCAAGTGTGCAGGTGGTGGGAGGGGCCTTCCAGGGTGCACCCCCCCCAGCAGCTTCCTAAGGTCAGCCGGGGCCTGTGCACCCCACTCCTGCCCGAGCTGCCAAGGGGATGCACCCCTTGTGTGGCTGGATAGTGGGTTTCTTAAGCCTCACTCAGGTTCACTGTTAGGGTTGTATTTGGGGGAGCCTCTTCTCCCAGACTTCTAAATAAATAGTTCCAAGTGAATCCTTTGTGTGGTCCTCGTGCTACGTGTGCTGACAAGGCCTCTAGCACTTTTTCATTTGTGGGAAATTTAACAACAGGAAAGGCACAATTCCTGGGGATGCCCAGAACTCAACCCAGAGCCCCCAGAAACTTGACAAGGGGGAGCAGGGAGAAGAAAATGACCTCCTGTGTGAAGGATTGTTTGCGGAAGGACAAAAAGTTCCCCAGAAACAGTGGAACGAGAACCTTGATTTTTCTTCTCTGGGTGTCAGAGATCTTTCTCTGGGGTCCTTGGCCCTCAGGGTCCATGCCTCGCAGCCTAATAGTGCCTGGGAGGGAGTAAAGTGCATCTTCACCCCGGGCAGGGCCCCAGCCTCCCACAGTGCTGGCTCTCCCACGGGCCTTGCATACCCTGCATTTGTGCCTTTGTTCACATCTCTGCTTCCAGTGTTCTCACAACCCACCTAAACTTTGCCTCCTTTCAGGCTCAGTCCTGGCCTCCCTTATCCAGAAAGCCTCCCCTCTGCCCCCAAACCTGCCCCTACCTCCCCACCAACCCCATCTCCCACAGGCACCGAGCACAGCCAGGCATTCGGTGGGGGTACAGGAAATATAGACCTGGTGGCTGTGACTTGTGCAGCCTGACGTGTAGGCAAACTCCCCAGGGGAAAAATCATGCCCATTTCCCACACTGCCCTGCTCCAGTCACCAGTTCCACAAGGACTAGAGACTAGAGCTGGCGGGTCTCCTTTTCTCTGGGTCTACAAAGCGAGTACCACCTCAAACCAGCAGACCTTGCCTTCCCAAAATGGTATTTTTGTTCTCATGTGCAATATCTTTTACTTCTTTCAAAGAGACTTTTTTTTTAAAAATTGGGGTCTCTCTCACTCTGTTGCCGAGGCTGGAGTGCAGTGGCATGATAATGGTGCACCACAGCCTCAACCTCCTGGGCCCAGGCGATCCTTCTGCCTCAGCCTCCTGAGTAGCTGGGACTACAGGCGCATGCCACCATACCAGGCTAATTCTTGTATTTTTTGTAAAGACGAGGTCTCACAGTGTTGCCCAGGTTGAGGTCTCTTTTACCTATAGGTTTCTTCTCTCTCTCTCTTTTGCAATTTATTTGATTATTTGACAAAGCAGAGGGCTGTACACTTTCCTGCAGTCTGGATTTTGTGGATCGTATTCCCTGGCAGTGTGGGACATGTTTCTGTTTCCTCTGCTTCTTTTGAACTGGTAATGAGTCCTGAGGACTGGATGAGATTCTGCTTCTATACTTTGGCGAGCATGATTCATAGGCAGTAGTGTGTGTTTCTTTCTCTTTTTTTTTGCGTTGGAGTCTCACTCTGTCGCCCAGGCTGGAGTGCAGTGGCACCATCACGGCCACCACAGCCTCGACCTGCTGGGTTCTGGCGATCCTTTCGTTTCAGCCTTCCAAGTAACTGGAACCATGGGCATGTGCTACCACGCCTGGCTAAGTTTTGACTTATTGTAGAGACGAGGTCTCGCCAAGTTGCTGGGGCTGGTCTCGAACCCGCAGGCTCAGGCAATCCACTCGCCTTGGCCTCCCAAAGTGCTGGGATTACAGGCTGAGCCACCGAGCCCGGCCAGGGTTTGCTTTCTATAACCCTCCAAGGGTGATCATTTTTTCTCATGATCATTAAGAAATACTGGATTTTATCATGTTTGTTATGTTTTCATCTATTGTTATTCTTGTTGATGCTCACATTGTCTCATGTTTGGCTAGTGGGAGCTTCTTCAGATGACTTCTTGAGCGTGTTTGCTACCCTAGCTGCTTGTTATAGCTTTCTTGTTTTCCAATATGACTGAATATCCCAGGTTTATATATTTTCTATCATAGGCCTAGAATGAGCCATTTCTCCAAGAAGTATTTCGTCCCTTTTGGTGGGAAATGGTATGGAGTGACCAAAGTCTGAGGGCGAATGACGCAGTAATCCAGAAAAGCGACTGAGTTAGAAACAGCTCCCTTTGGCACTGTTTGTAACCACGATAAATCCAAAGTGAGAGCATATTTTGGGCAATATCTGGAAGAGGACCGAGTCTCTGAGTCTGGGTCCAAGGAGACTCTGATAGGCTGAGTCAGTGGCAGGGTGCCCCCTGCCCAAGTGATCAGGCTATGGACATGAACCGCAGCCTGGCACGTAGGCCCTGGCATTCAGAACATTTCAATGTAAAAGAAGAGGAGGTCCAAGTTAGTGCCTCTTCCATCTAAGCAGGTACAGAAAGTTCAGGTTACTATGAAGGCTAAATGTCCAATTGCCTGAGAGGGTAGAATCGTTTATTTAAAACCACCCCTTCCCAGTACACATTAAAATGGGTTAGAATCTATTTGAAAGTGTCTTATTATACCTGGATCCACCAAAATCTGTTTGATTAGACTAACTGAGGCTGGTATTATTACTTGCATGGATGTCTCCCAGCTGTTATGGGCAATCCAAAAAGACAGTATTTTGGAAATACTCACCTAATACTTGCAGATTAGGAACCAGAGTCCAGAAGTGATCTTAGGTTACTCTGGGTGTCTGCTAACACTTTAATAAATTATTTGGGAGCAAAAAAGACAGATATTGGCAGGTTCTGTGTTCTCCTGATGTCTGTCTCTTTACTTGCCCTTGCCTAATATGATTTCACACAAGATATGTGATATATACTAATTTAATGTCATGTCACATCTGATATCCCACAGAGAGTCAGAAAACTTCGACAGCAAAGTTTCATTTTATGTTAGAAAAGAACAAAGTGATCAAAACTAAATGAGATTGAGTCAAATGACAATGTTAATGAAACTTTTAGTATCATAAACCTTTAACCAGCAAGTGATCCCAAATTGTCACTTGAGGAAAGATTATTTATGAACATTATACACACTGCTCAGCCAAATCTATATACGACTGTATAAAATGAGGTTACCACTTTGATGATCCAGCATTGCATTTAAACAATAAAAATGAGAGTCTAGAATTCAAGTCTAGTGTATAATTCTGCAACGACTAGATACCCCTCTGTGACACATAAAAAGTTATTAAAGAAGTCTGGATGACGGCACAGAGCTGTGCTGGTAAATACGAGGGCCACTAGCCACATATGCTACTTAAACTCAAATCAATTAAAATAAACCAAAAAATTTGGTTCTTAAGTCACAGTAGCCCCATTTCAAGTGCTCAGTAGGTACATTGAAAAAAGACACGTTAGACCAAATATCAGGTTTGAGGACCAAATATTCTGCTAGTTGTTTCAGTTCTTCATTTCAAAACTTGGAACATTTCTGGTTTCCTTTCTCTGAGGTTGACACGTTCTTTTAGCTTTATTGGCTAGCCGTGCGAAATGAGGTCGTGAAACACTCCTCTGTGTGAGCGAAGGTTTGGGGTAGAAATAGTTGGAAGAGAAGGAATCATTGTTTTTAAAAACACATTGGATTCAGAATCCATTTTGTGTTTGTGATTTGAATGTATATGGTGCTGACTGAACAACAACAAAAAAGGCTTCTTCACATTTTATCACTTTCCTGGCACATCAATCCCTTTTTTTGGGTGTATTGTCTTTCAGTGTCTCTTAACCCGGTTCTGAAATAAACTTCAGAAACTGAAGAGGCCTGGGCAGGGAGAGGAGAGGAAATCAAAGTGAGGCCAGGATCAAAGGGACAAGCAGCGCTGAGGATCTCAGGGTGGAAGTGGAGCCATCGACTCCCCTCGGCTGCCTTTTCCTGGCTTGCCCTTAATAAACACCCCAGGTTCTTGTGCTAGGTCTTAGGCAGCAGAGAGGGCCTGACTCAACAACAAAGAGAGCCGGGGAAGAAAGCACTTAGCACTTGGGGAGGAAAGGCAGGCCTCTGTGATATTTGGGTGAGCCAGTGACAGGAACCATGGTGGGAAATGTTGAGGATGCAGAACAGGACAGGGACCCTGAATGGCCTCATCCTTCCCAGCCTGGGCTGCTGTGAGCAGGCCCTAACCCCAGATAATTGTGATTTTTTGTTGCTGTTTTTTTTTTTTTCCCCTACTGCCTCTTGTATTTACTAGCCTTGTCCCATTTTACAGGAAGTGTCTCTGAGGAGTGTCTTCTATTTCATCTTGCCCTCCCTTCTATTTCAAGTTACTGACAGACTAAATGTAAATAATGGCCAAAAGCTCCCAGCAAATCAAGTGTGAGCTAGCCTGGGTGTTGGAGAGGGAAAATCCAGACTCTCATCTCAGTGGTTGCTGTCTTCAGCTACCCCTGAATTTCAGTTTGCTGTGCTGACAAGAGGAAACTGACATTCTTCTGTAGAAAAGAGCCCTTTACGGAGACTTACAGTTCACAGACGATCTGTTTTCGGGAAATAACTTGCAATAATTATTTTAAAAACTGTATTGCCGAGGATGGGCTCTTTCCATTTTCCAGTTGAGGAAATGAATATAGAAGAGTTGACAAATATTAATTGTATGCTTGCAGCAGAGTAACTGAGTAAGGAATCTAGCACTTGGATTTAGTGAAAACTGCTCATGATTTTATAAGTGTCTGTTGAATTAAAAAGAAGTAGAAAGTAATTTCAATGTCAAGTGAATGTAGCCACAGAGCTTTTGTAGAGACCCAATAGTGTCTTCCGCCCGCCTTCCCAAACCCAATGAAAATTCCAAGTGAACTGGGAAATCCATTCCCACAGTGAAGTAATTTCTCTTTCCAGATACATTTCCTTGCAGCTTCTGCTTCAGTTTTGTGGAATTCATTTTTTTTTTTTAGTTCAAAAATTTTTTTAAACCAACTTTCTCTTTTCCTTTTCTAGGATCCAATCCAGAATACCACCACATTACATTGAGTCATCAAAAAACTAGGGTTTAAAAATGCACTTATAGCAAGAATACACGCACATGATTTAATATAACTGTAAAGCAGTCCTGAAGAGTCTTTTTTTTTTTCTTTGAGTAGGAGTCTCACTCTGTCGCCCAGGCTGGAATGCAGTGGCACACTCATGGCCACCTCAGTCTTGACCTGCTGGGCTTAGGCTATCCTTCTGCCTCAGCCTTCCAAGTAGATGGAACTACAGACACACACCACCACATCCGGCTAGTTTTTGTGATTTATTGTAGAGATGAAGTCTCACCAAGTTGCCCGGGCGGATCTCGAACCCGCAGACTCAGGCAATCCGCTTGCCTCAGCCTCCCAAAGTGCTGGGTTTACAGGCTGAGCCACCGTGCCCGGCCCAGAAGGGTCTCACAGTCTCCCTCTTCAGCTCTTTGCTCCGATCCAATTCCAACTTTGAGTTTCCACTGTTTCCTCATGGAGGTTATTTTTTAGGCATGCCCAAGCACACTCAATAAAAAATTCATTTACAGCAAAAAGAGGAGAGAGTGGGAGAGGCTATTATATTTCAATCTAGAAGATTATAATTAAACACAAACTCCCAGAAAAACAGACGTAAGAAAATAACACCTGTTTCATCAGTTTGGAGAATTATCAAGTCACAAATTGAATGCTGAATTTCTTACCATGAGTTTCAAAGACAGAGAAAAGACTCCTTTAAATATTTAGGTTTGCTTCATAAAACCACCACCAGCTTCTGTGACGAGCAGATACTTCTTTTGTCTCCATGAGTCCGTTGCCCTGTGAAATTGCCCTGCGAAATAGGCAGGTTCGGGGCCACCTCACGCATAAGCATACAGAATGAGGCTTGGATAGAGGACCTAGGGGGATTTCCACATCACAGACTGGAGAATTCCTATGACCCCTGATCCCTAGGCTGAGCTTCTGGGTTGCTCAGGCCATCTCTGGCTGATAGCTTTGGCTGGGGGCCAGCAGCCAGCAAACCTCTGGTGTCCTCCTGGGGTTGGCCTCCTTCTCCCGGTCACCACAGCCTGAGACAGGAAACTAAAGAGACCCATGTGCCTGAAAGACAACAGCCCCCAAGACTGGAGAGGGGCCAGGCTTCACCCTCCTCCCGAGGGTGGCAGGGGAACTCAGCGTGCCCACGAGAGTCATGTTTCAAGGTCAGCTTGGCACACTAGCTTAAGAGTTATGGGGTCCTCTGTCTGGATGGTGGCATATTTCCTGCTCTGCATAACTGGGATAGCAATAACACACAGAAAGCATGGCCCAGTGCAGTGACACTTCATTAAGTGAGCAAGGGAAAAGAGTCTGATCTCCCACCCTGTACTTCCCCAGCTTGAAAACCCAAATGACTACGCAAAGGAATGAAAGAGGAAGGGAAGAAGAAGAAAGAAGCATTGGAAGGAAGATGGCAGGCGGTGGGTATAATCAGGTGCCTAGAAGAGGTTTGGTGGCTTCAGAGGGGGCCTGGGACACAGTCCCTGACACCCCTATCCTTTCACCCAACCAGGAGAGGATCAAGCCCAGATCTCTTTGCAGAGGCTCCAACACTACTTTCTGCTTTGCCACCTGGAATGTCAACCCAGGCTGAAAATATCCAAGCTCTTCTGAGATTGTCTATTAGTATTCCAAAATGGACAGGGACAGGGATTGTGCCCTGAAAGACTCTCCCAATAAGGAGCCCCCTTTGAGTCAGCGACAGTGAACGGTTCTGGTGAAATCAGCGCTCAAGAGCTGGGAGCAAGAGACCTGGGCCCCCGTCTTTCTTTCCTGAGGACTTGCACCGCGAAGGACCACAGGCTTCTCATTCTATAACGTGAAGTCGGTGGCATCCAATGCAACAGACACGCCCTGAGGGTCTGGCATGGCGCCTCACGCAGAGTAGGTGTTCCTGTTCTCTGAGACTTTATTATCCAGTTAGGGAAGCAGATATACAAACCATAACCACAGCACAAAGCAGGATAAAACGGGAGCCTTGAATGAGCCCCAAAGGGCAGAGGGAAGAATGATTACTTCACAGCGAGTGGAAACTCATGGAGTGCCCTTCATCTCCACCTTCAGAAAGATCGGTGTTGAGCATCGGTGGGGATCTCTAGGAAGGCCAAATTAGCGTCTGCTAAATGTGGGCACACTGTCAGCCCTGCCCTGCCCTGCCCTGCCCAGGGTATCCTTACTGGTGGGCCCATGCGGATATTCCAGGCAGATGATACCCCCCTTTAATCAGGAGGGGAGTATTGCCCCCTTTGAGGTATATCCCTTTATCTCCCCCTCCACCCCCCTCGGATTCAGGATATGTTAGGGAGGCCTGCAGAAGACAGGGGCTGGGCTGTTTGACCAACCTGGTACAGGGTCTAGCACATAGCAGGGGTGGTAAGTAAATACCTTTGATGACGACAGGCGGGACAGGGGCAAGGCGCGAGGTCCGGGTCACGTGGGACAGGCCGGGCCCCAGACTCTCGGCTGCTCTGCGGGGCGATCTGGCCCGGGGGGGGATCTGACCCGGAGGCCCAGCCGCCCCGGGCCCACGCACTCGCCCTCGGGCCCCTCGGAGCCGCCCCGCCCCGAGCGAACCCTCCCCCAGGGATGTGGATTGCGGCGGCGGGGCTGGGGCGGACGGGCGGGGGAGGGGCGGGGGCCCGGGCCCAAGTTCACGCCCCCCGCCCTGCATCCCACGGCCGGCGGAAGCGATGCCTCCCCCCGGCGTCTGGCGGGGCCGGGGGCGGGCTCGCACCCCGAAGCGACACGGGCCTCCCCGCGCCCAGCCCTTTGAACGCGCCGCCGCCGCGGCCCCCTCCCGGGGCCCGGGCGGTATAACTGGGCCCGCGCCGCCCGGCGGCGCGCTGGGGTCCGGGAGCCATGGCCGCAGCAGAGTCCCGCCAGCTGCAGTTCGCCCGGCGCGCCGCGCCGCCCGCCTGCCGGCCGCCCGGCCCCGGCGCCGCGGGCCTGCCGTCGCCCGGCCCGGCGGCCGCCCCGCTGCCCGCGCGCCCCGCGGGCCCCGGCCCCGGCCCCGGCCCGGCGCGCGGCGGCCCCGCGCCCTTCGCGGGCTTCCTCGCCCGCGGCCCCGGGCCGGCCCCGCCGGCGCCCCCTGGAGGCGCGGCCGCCCCGTCGGCCTCGCAGCGCCGCAAGCGCACGTCGTTCAGCCCCGAGCAGCTGCAGCTGCTGGAGCTCGTCTTCCGCCGCACCATGTACCCCGACATCCACCTGCGCGAGCGTCTGGCCGCGCTCACCCTCCTCCCCGAGTCCAGGATCCAGGTGAGCGGCCCGCCGCGTCCTCGGGTGCGCCCTGGAGCGGAGGCCGTGGGGAGTCAGCCAGGCCCCCGGCGCTCCCGAGGCCACGCCCCGGCGCCCGCTCGTGGGCGAGCGGCCTCCCTTGGGCCTCGGTGTGCTAGACTGCAGAATGGGGATGACAGCCGCATCTGTTGCCTAGGGTGGTTTGAGGCTCAAGTGAAGTGCTTCAGGCATGCGCCCGATAGCGTGTCTCTTATTATTAAGTATTATTTGGGGTCCTAGGAGGCTAGCTGTTTCCTGGAAATGGTCAGAAAGCAGTTCCCTGGGAAGTGGGTGTTTGTACACTTTCCCCTTAGCCAGGTAGAAGACACAGATGAGGCGCCATTGGGTTTTCCCTCTGGCTTTGAGTTTGGGAACCGTAGCTCAGTAGGGTGGCTCACCAAGTGACTTACCCCCAGGCCACTTTCTTGGCAAGCACTGGTTCTGAGATTTTGGGGTGAAAGGAGGTAGCATCTTGGGGTAAATCTGGAAGCATCTGGAGCTTGTCACAGCTTGCAAAATCAAGTGCAAGGGGTGCTTACTGTCTGGAGTGATTTAGGTTGGAATTTGGAGTTGCTAGTGAGAGGCTTGCCTTCTTGTTAGTCTGTGCACCGCGGGCTGCGTCCAAATGTAGTTTTAAGTAGGAGCTGTCATTTCCACACCGGGAAAGAACGGACTTTTTTTTCTCTGCACCCCTGGCGGTCATGCAGCTGTCAGTTTCAACAGGCGGTATGAGGATTCCTAAGAAGGACACTGTATTTGCGGGGAAATAGTGAGCAGGAAAATGTACTCACAGAGGTGAAGTCCGCTGAGCAAAATATCCCCTTGAATAGTTTGACAAGAGTACAGACTTTCAAAAGCCATTTTTCTAAACAATTTTAATGCCTATTGTCTTTAAGTACGGTAGCGTGTTTTCCCTAAGAACTCTAAGCTTTTATTTCTATGTTCCCATTTTCCACGAAAATGTCCCTAAGTAAGGGATAAAGCTAGACAGTATTCCAGTTTTGCCTCTGGGTATGGTGAGGCGCTCTGCAACTCAGGTGCTTTTTGCAGACCTTGAGGCTCTGGAGCACGGAGCCGGGGATTGTTAAACTGGAACTTATTATTTTTTTGTTTGTTTTTGTTTTTTTTTGAGTTGGAGTCTCACTCTGTCGCCCAGACTGGAGTGCAGTGGCCGCTCCCGGCCACCGCAGCCTCGACCTGCTGGGCTCCGGCGATCCTTCCGCCTCAGCCTTCCAAGTAGCTGGAGCTACAGGCGCGCGCTA
>CAUYQG010126067.1:0-18060 GCA_963574415.1 Tarsius wallacei | reverse complement strand
GCCACTGCACTCCAGTCTGGGCGACAGGGTGAGACGCCAACTCAAAAAAAAAACAAAAAAACAATACATAATTATCATTTTTTGGGTGAGAACTTGGCATTTTTCAAGAAAAAATATTATGATGTTTTATTGCAATTTTTATTTTTACTTTTATTTTAATTGGACAGAGAAGTGTAAATATTTAATCATTATATATCTGGAAGTTTTTGCTGTACCTCCTGCATTTTCAAATACATTTTGAGGAAACATAATATCCATAAAGAAAAGAATATATATCACAAATGTGTAGACCACTGAATTTTTACAAACTGAACATACCACATAATCAGCATTTAGATCAAGAAACAAAACATTATGCAATACCCCTAGAGGTAGGTCTCCTTGCTTTCTTCCATTCATAAATCCTCATCTTTACATGAGGAGAACCATTATGTTAATTAATTAAAATTTCAATAGCTCTTGGGAGTGCAAGTAGTTTTTGGACCAGTCTTTAAATGTGCCCATGAGCCTGACATGTGAATATCATATGAAGTAGGTGTTTTTCCATCCCTTTATCTCCTTCCCCTCTCTCTCTCTTCTGAGTCTCCAGTGTCCATTATATCATGTTCTATGTCTTTGCATATCCTTTAGCTCTCATTTAAAAGTGAGAAAATGTGGTGTTTGGTTTTCTGTTCCTGAGTTGGTTTACTTAGGAAGATGTTCTCTAATTCTATCCAGATTGCTGCAAAAGATATTAGTTTGTTCTTTATGATAGCTGAATGGTATTCCATTGTGTATATATACCACATTTCTTTATCCACTGATCAATTGATGAACATTTAGGTTGATTCCACATCTCTGCTATTGTGAATTGTGCTGTTATGAACCTGCAGGTACAGGTGTCTTTTCCTATAATTACTTCTATTGTTTTGCATAGATACTTAGTAGTGAGATTGCTGGATCAAACGGTAGACCTGCTTTTAATTGTTTGAGAAATGTTTATATCACTTTCCATAGAGGTTGTACTAAACCTCTATGGAAAGGTATATAAACATTACCTTTTCTCTGCATATGTGCTTGCATTTATTGTTTTTTCATTTTTTAAATGGTGGCCATTCTGACTGTTGTATTATCTCATTGTGGTTTCAATTGCATTTCACAATGACGAGTCATGTTGAACATTATTTCATATGTTTGTTGGCCATTTATATTTCCTCTTTTGAAAGATATATGCTCATGTACTTTGCCCACTTTTTAATAGAGCCATTTGCTTTTCTCTTTCTGATTTGTTTGAATTCTTTAAAGGTTCTGGATATTAGTCCTTTGTCAGAAATATAGTTTGCAACTATCTTCTGCTATTCTATAGGTTGCTTATTTGCTCTGTTGATTTTTTTTTTTTTGCTGTGCAGAAGCTTTTTAGTTTACTTAACAACCTCTGTGGAAAACAGTGTGACAAATCCTAAAGGACCCAAAAATCTAAATTTCATATGACCCAGCAATCCCCATTCTGGGAATATACACGAAGGAACTCAAATCACTCTATAAAAAAGATACCTGCACACGCATGTTTATTGCAGCATTATTCACAATAGCAAAAGCATGGAACCAACCGTGCTGCCCATCTAAAGTAGAATAGATTTTTAAAAATGCGGTACATATACACAATGGCCATAAGGAAGGACAACATTATGAACTTTTTGCAACTTGGATGGACTTAGAAATTATAATACTCAGTGATCTATCACAGAAACAAAGAACTAAGCACCACATGTCCTCACTCATAAGTGGACCGTGAACAATTATAATACTATAAAAAAGGGATTGGCAGTAGTGGAAAACTGCCAGGGGAGGAAGAGGGGGCACATAATATCAATAGGTTACCTGATTTCAAACTAGGTGAAGTGGGGACCAAAGTGAGGCCTAAATTTTACCTGTACAATGACCATTTGTATATCTAAAACTGAAATGTACCCCACATCTTTAAAATTAAAAAAAAATAATTAACTCAATATAAGACTTAAATTTCAGAACTGATACCATAAAAATCCTGCAAGAAAACCTAGGAAAAGCTCTTCTGTACATCAGCCTAGGCAAAGAATTTATAGCTAAACAAATGTAACAAAACCAAAAATTCCATTAACTACAGTCACTATGCTGTACAATAGATATCTTAAACTTATTCCTTCTTTTTAACTGTAATCTTGTATTCTACTTATTTTCCATTATACTGTTTACCTTTGTAAGTACTTACACATAACTTTCTTCTAGTATTTGAAAACAGGATTCTATTATTTTTAAGAAACATTGTTTTCCCCTTCACTGGATTTCCTGTTTATCTCCTTCGGAATGAGGGTCAATTTAAAATGTTGCCTTTAGAACAGGAGTCCCCAATCCCGGGATCCCTGAACAGTACTGGTCCATGACCTGTTAGGAACCAGGTGGTAAAGCAGGAGATGAGTGACAGGGAAGCGAGCGAATCTTCACTTGTATTTACAGCCACTCATTGTTAGCATTATGGCCTGAGCACCACCTCCTGTCAGAACAGCAATGGCATTAGATTCTCAAAGAAGTATGATCCCAGTTGTGAATTGCGCATGTGATGGATCTAGGTTGCATACTCCTTATGCTGAATCTAAAGCCGGATGATCTGAGGTGGAGTTGAGGTGGTGATGTTAGCTCTGGCGAGCAGAAGCAAAAACAGATTAACATTAGCAGTGATGTTTGACAGCATAGGAATCATAATAAATCAATTACTTTCAGGTTTATATCAAAACTCTATCAGTGAGTAGCAAGTGAATTGATGTGCTTAATTGCACAGCTGCATCTGTACAATTATTTTAGTTTGCATGTGGCCTGCCCACTATGTTTTTTTTTAGCATTTTCATCTGTATCTCTTTAAAAAAAAAAAAAGAGTTGTATATATTAGAATGTTATAATAATAAAAATACAGTGAATAATCAATGTTATGCACGTACATCATCCTGAAATCACTCCCACGCCAGTTAAAGGAAAAATTTTATTTATTTCTTTTTTTGGTAATACTCCCTCCGCCGCCACCCACCACCCCCCCCCCCCCCCGGGACAAGGTCTCACTAAGTTGCCCAGGCTGGTCTCAAAGCCCTGAACTCAGACAACTCTCGTGTCTTAACCTCTCAAAGTGCTGGTATTACAGGTGTGAGCCACCATGCCCAGCTGGAAAAATTTTCTTCTACAAAATGGTCCCTGATGCTGAAAAGCTGGGAACCATCGCTTTAGAATACATGTATTTCTCTACGTTCTTCTTCTTCTCATCAATAAGACATTGAATTTATTTTACCACGCTCTCCCTCAAAGTTTTAGGTTTACTGAGAAGTAAAAAGTCTAGACCAGGATTGTGTGCGTACATATACAGAAATATATACTTTTCTGTAAAGTGTTTAATAAAAAGCTTAGGTGTGGGGGAGCTGTACAGTTTCACAATGACTCATATCTGCCATTGTAGTGCGAAAGCAGCCATAAATAATATAGAAATTAGTGAACATGGTTTTGTTCTCATAAAATGTTATTCACAAAAGCATGCACCTATAGTCAAACTGCTAGATTGTCTGAGGCAGGAGGATGGCTTCAGCTCAAATGTTCTGGGTTGTAGTGCTCTTTGCCAACTGAGCATCAATACCTCAGACCTTTCATGACTGAAGGACCACTAGGTTGCCTAAGGAGAGGTGAATCAGCCAGTGCAGAATCAGAACAGATAAAAATTCCCATGCTGATTATTAGTAGGATCATACCTGTGAATAGCTACTGCACTCTAGCCTAGGCAACATAGTGAGACTACATCTCTAAAGACAAAATAAAACAAAACAAAAGGAGAAAGACTGGCAGTGAGCAACAGAAGTTTGCTGACTACTGGACCAAACTAGTAATGGAGTTTTCCCTATATTACATCTCTTTATTTTCAAAAGTTTTTACTTAGAATTTAAATTACACATAAAGCATCTATCATCTTTAATTCAGATTTAGTAATTGATTCTTTCACAGTCATTGTTTCTGTATCTTTTTTACATTTCAATTCTAAAATTGTTATTTGGTTTCAGTCTAAAATATTTTCCTCAGTATAGTAAGGGTGGAAAATATAGCTCTATTTTTAACTCTATTTATAAAAATATCTCTATATTTTTCTCACTCAAATTAAGTTATGAGTAGGATTAGAATGACTGGTTACCCTTTTCCTTACAGATGTCCTTGTCCTATTTTCTAGTTGACACATCTAATGCTAATCTGAGTTCTTTTGGATTTTTTTTTCCTTTGATGGTATCTTCTTTCTTTATGATGGTTTTCAAGATTTTGTCTTTAGTCTTGGAAATCAAATATTTTATTAACATGTCTTTTTTGATCAATCCCTGCCTTAAACTATATCATTTTTTCAACATAAAGTCATTGTTTCAGTAAGATATGTTCTGTATTTATGGAACAACTGCCTTGTCTTCATTGAATTTGCTTTTCCCCTATAGAGATTGCTGTCACTCAAAAATAGGACTATAGTGGGTTGTTTTTTCTTTTTTTTGCTAATTTTACTAACTTTCCTTCATGATTTCAAATTCCACAATTTTTCTCTGTGCTTCAAAATATTTCCAGTTGAATTTTACAACCACCAATAATCCTCCATAGTTACCATGTTCTTCTTCAATTTATGTACTAGTTCTAGTGTTATTTTTAAAATTCATTGCAGGCCAGCCGTGGTGGCTCAGTCTGTAATACCAGCACTTTGGGAGGCCAAGGTGAGAGGATTGACTGAGCCCGGGGGTTCGAGGCCATCCTGGACAACTTGATGAGAACTCATCTCTACAACAAATCACAAAAACTAGCCAGGTGTGGTGGCGTGCGTCTGTAGTTCCAGCTACTTGGAAGGCCGAGGCGGAAGGATAGTCTAAGCCCAGCAGGTCGATGCTGCGGTGGCCGTGAGCACGCCACTGCACTCCAACCTGGGTGACAAGAGTAAGAATACAACTCAAATTTAAAAAAATGTATTGCAAGTCTTCTTTAATTTACAATAAAGTTACATTCTAACAGACTTCTGATAAGTTAAAACTATTGTAAGTGGACTTAAAATATTTTCAATTTAAGATGGGTTTATCTGAATGTAACCCCAGTGTATGTCAAGAAATGTACTTAACACTTTCACATCATGTTAATATGGAAAATTGTAAGTCAAACCATCATAAATTGAAGACTGTGCTTCTAGAATGTTTTAGACTTTAAAATATATTATTATCATTAATTTTTTATTATTTTTTGTTCAAAATGCCCCCAGTGTCTCATGTATGTTGCCAATGACATCCAATTGTTTTCTGAATTCTGCTTTTAAAAAATATTCTGAGCCGGGCTCAGTAGCTCAGCCTGTAATCCCAGCACTTTGGGAGGCTGAGGTGAGTGGATTGCCTGAGTCCGCGGGTTCGAGACCCGCCTGGGCAACTTGCCGAGATCTCATCTCTACAATAAGTCAAAAATTAACCGGGTGTGGTACCGCGCCTATAGTTCCAGCTACTTGGAAAGCTGAGGAGGAAGGATCGCCGGAGCCCAGCAGGTCGAGGCTGTCGTGGCCCAGAGCGGCCACTGCACTCCAATCTGGGTGACAGAGTAAGACTACAACTCAAAAAAAAAAAAAGAAAAAAAAATTCTGTAGTTTCTGATCAACATTAGACAGGTTATTTTCCTGCAAAGCAAAGTGCTTCTTGGCCCTTTCAGAACTCCCTTTCAATCAAAATGAAGTCTAACTATACTTGTAGTTTGTAAAAACCTTGAGCATTTTCCTCAATCACAAAAATATTTTCGGGGTCATGGAAATTTTCTTTACCTTGATTATGATGATGGTTTCATGGGTATATATATGTGTCAAAATCTATTAAAACTATTTAGTTATATATCATGTGTTATACCTGAATAAACATTTTTTTTTATTTTAGATATAGTTACAGCAGCTTTTTTTGCATATATAAAGGGTGGGAATAACCAGTCCTTAGTAGGAGAAGATAAACACACACACAAGCACACACACACACACACACACAGAGCCTTCCCCCCTACACATACACGTATCCCTCCTCTATTTCAAAATCTTTCAAAATTTCAAAAGTCCTGAAGTCCTGGCAGTAATTAGATGTCGTACAAATATGAAAAAAAAAGTGTTATTCTATGACAGTGAATTCAGTGCCATTAATATACAGAATGTCAACACATGAATGGTCCTTATTAGGTAACAGGGTAATAAAGGCGTGAAATGAAGTGCGTCATTCTAAGTGTGTGTGTGTGTGTGTGTGTGTGTGTGTGTGTGTGTGTATGCGTGTTAGCATGTAAGAGTCAATGTCTAGTTTAAAAATTAATAAGAATGTGCTTGAAGCATTTGAGAAGTCTCTATTGACTATCTCCTGTATGACGACAAGAGGACTTGCTAACTTAGATCATTTGCTCTTTTATCACCATAACCAAGAACTTCTAAATCTGTTCTCAGCACAGTTGTACCCTTTCTGCTTTACCTCACTAATAATTCTCTTCAAACCCCTAGTGTATTCATCAATGTCTTTTAGAGAAGATTTGCTCTGGAATGTTTTAAGTAATTGAATTTAACTCCTAGGTCTTCTTTTAGGTTGAATTCATATTCCTTAGCTGAATTGTGTTTTTAACTCTCATGCTCTAATGTCTTGCACATACTAGTAGATAATTATACCCATCTTCAAAATAAGAAGGGTGATATCTGTATTATAAGTTCTCAAAAGTTGTTGTATAAAACAAAGATAAAATTATAAGGAAAATCTCTCTCTAAAACTGTAACACAAAATTTAAATGCAAGTAAGAATTTATATAGATAGTACAAAGCACTATTGTAATAGGCACTATAAGACTAGATTATAAAGCAAAAGACCACTATTTGCATATTGTTAATACTAATTTATGGGCATGCAATATACTTTTTTCAAAGAAAGTGACACTTTTAAATAGAATCTCCTGAACAACTGAAGATATTAAAGGCATTATTAAGAGAATGACATAATACATAAAAATTGTATTTTAAGGAATATGTCACAAAGAACACAATAAAAATATTTTTTGGGGGTCACAAATGCTTTCTAAAATCTTATTAATGTTTTTTGAATCTTTTGAAGTCAGGAGAAAAGAAAATGTATTTTTAAATTACATTCATTTTCCAGAAACAGATTTTACCTATCATCTTAACTCTCTCTTGCCTGTTAAGACTTGTCACACTACTTTTTAAAACTAAACAAAGAGATCTGTCCATAGCCATCAATTTTTCTTCCATAGTGTTCACAAAGAAAAAATATGTTTTTTTAAGAAGTAATAGATTTAATCCTGAATCGAACTGCCATTTCCTGAAGTACCTATAAAATGTTACGGTTTTTAAAAATGACACAATTTTATTCACTGAGAGAAATCATGTGTCTCTCTGAATCTTATTTGAAAATCCATAATTTCTGTAAAGATTTTGTTATCCTTTTCACAGGAAAAAATAGTGAATTATATAAGATAAAAATGTTTATATTCTTGCAAGAGATCCTGAGACAAAAATACTTCTATTTATATTTTTATACTCTGAAATAGAAAATATGTAAAATTTAATATTTTCTTCCACATGATAGAGATAGTCGAGCCTGTTAGTCTTCATCACTTTTTATTATTCCTAACATTTTAAAATGAGCCAAAATGTTTACCAGATTTATATATATATATATATATATTTTTTTTTTTCAGTTGTTTAAACAGGGGTGGAGGTGGAGATTAAGTGACAGAAAGCTTGTGTAAAATACATTGTTATGGGACTTCAAAGAAAATTTTGTTTACGGTTTCTACTGTGTAAAAGCCTTTTTCATTTCATTCAAAATGAGTTTTATTGATCCCTGTCTTTTGTTGGTAAATATATCTATACCTAGATTTATATTTATACCTATCCAACTTTCTCTATTATCTGTTTGCATCTATCTATCTATCTATCTATCTATCTATCTATCACATAACTATCTATACGAGAAGAAGCATGATTTTTATGATTTCTTAATTTATCTTTCTTTTGTTGTATAGACTCCTTTTTCTTACGTGTAACACTTATAGTAATTATATAATACATTTTTGGAAGTATCATTTAATTTGTAATTTTTTTAAACTTTGAAATTGTCTCCCGACATTTTGAATTCCACAAACTCTAGACTATTGGTATTCATCAGAATTTTTCTCCATTTTTGTTAAATTTTGAGGGAATTTAGACAATAAATCATCCAGAATGAAACTGTTTGAAAGAAGTGGTATAATAAACTAATGTTAAAACCTCCAGAAGATGATTAGTGGTGGAATTAATGTGAACTCTATATAAACTGCTGTCACGAATTAACTTACCAGAAGGTTGTGGATCTTCAATATATCACGTTCTCTTCATATTTTTGAATTATCTCTCAAATTAATATATGACTGTGTATATATGTATATGTGTGTGTGCATGCTGACATCGTGTATATGTGTGTATGCACATATACCTAATGGCTATAAATGAAGTTCTCATGTATATTTAAAATACTTTGAATAAACCACAGTGAATATTTTATTTTGAATATTTTAAGTTGATAAAAACTCATAATGAAATAACTGCAGAAGAGCCTTTAGACCAAAGTGTGCTGACAGGGAAAAGCTTTCAAAATACAGTTTAATACTACTTTGGCATGTGTTATAAAAAGCAGGTAACTTTACTATGTAAAAGTGTTTTATTCCCTCTAAAGCTGCCCATAAGTCATTGCTCTCAAAAATTTCAATATTTTCTTACATAGTCTACAGAAAAAGGGGAGCTAAAAATAACCTTCATTATATAAATATTTTGTGAAAATGCTTAAGACTTCCAGAGGCAAGAGTATGGTGAGACAACAAAAATGCCTTATACAGAAGTTTTTACCTATGCTGAGACAAAAATTTAAAATGAAATAAATAAGCACATTCTTATAGGTTGAAAATTACCTGTAAATCTTGTACTTAAGGTATCTTGTGTGATCTCCGTAGTACAGCTGATC
The DNA here is from genome assembly GCA_963574415.1 of Tarsius wallacei. Taxonomy (NCBI): domain Eukaryota; kingdom Metazoa; phylum Chordata; class Mammalia; order Primates; family Tarsiidae; genus Tarsius; species Tarsius wallacei. The sequence goes on along the minus strand of CAUYQG010126067.1, from coordinate 9,037 downwards.
CTCAATATCTAAGGAATATTGATTCCAGAATTCCACAAATACAAAAATTCACAAATGCTGAAGTCTTTGATATAAAATAGTGCAATATTTGCCTGTAACTGTTACACATCCTCTCGCATAGCCTGAATTATTTCTAGATTTACTTATAACATCTAACAAAGTAAATGCTAAGTACATTATTGTTTTATAATATTATTTAGAGAATAATGAAAAAATAGTCTGTACATGTTCAGTACAGATGCAATTTTTTCTTCTCAATATTTTCTGTCCAATTTGGTTGAATCCATGGATGGAGATTCTATAAATACAGGGGGCCAATTGTATATTATAATAAGGTGCATAAATAAATTACACACTATGTTAATGCTTACCTAGAAATGTTTACTTACAGAAGTGTTTGGAGTTTTCTTTAGCACTAGTGGCCATGGAATAAGTACTTAAAAAAAATACTCACTAGTTGCTTTTTTAAGGACATTTTCAAACTCAGAGATAGTAATATAATTTGGAACTTTTTGTGCCTTTTTATCTATTTCTTCTTTTTAAAAATTTTTTTATTTGTGCTCACAGTTTTCTGTCTTGTTTCTTTTTTAAAAATGTATTGGAGTTATTTATACTTAATATCATGGGACTTGAAAGTTATATTCCACAACTTTTTTTCCTTTCCTTCTGAATAAGAACTATTTGCGTTTTCCATGTGCATGCATAATTAATGCAGTAATTATACTTGTCAATGTTTATTCCTGTTTACATATGAATGTTAGCTTAAATATTGGTGATTATGTCACATTAACTCACTAAATATGTATTGAATTCTTAAATAATAGGTAAAATAGAATTTGAGTTTGAAGTCATTTTTGAAATCTTGAATTCACTGATACATAAATTCTACTTCAGTGTGTCCTAAAGATAGCACATTTTAGACATGAGAAGTCCAATTTAGCAGCTATTGAGAAAGGGTTTTTTAATATTTCAGTAGTTTAAAAATTGGGAATCAGCCCTTACTATATAGTTTTCTTATTTCACTGTGAAGAAACCTGAAGACTCCAGAGCTTCATAAATCGGTGTTCACTGTCTCATTTATAGCTACTGAGTAACAAAAATATTGCCTTAAATTTTGGGCACACAAATAATAATACAATATTTGGTAATATTCTCACATAAAGTTAATTGAATATTGACATATTGTGCAACTTACAGCAAACAGAGAGGTTTAGTTTTTGAAGAAATGACTATTTTATTGTATTTTAATTTTTATGTGTAGAATCAAAGCATTTATGTGCATATTTGTTGTTAAAACTCAAAATATATATTTACTGAAGCAAACTCATATTTTGCTTTACTATTTCAAATCAAATTGAAAATTTCTTGGCAAAGCATTCAAGAGTACATTATATGGAGAGCAATACTCAGGAATCAGTCAGTACAAATCAAGAGGTGGTCTTTGAATATACATACAGCATAAAATGTCTATTGACTCTAAAATAATGTTTCTCTTGTAAATTAGTGCCAATAACAAAATCTGAATTGCCGCAAGGATTGTGTAATTGTAACTGTGAATTTTTTCTACTTTTCTAATTTTGCTAATCACACACCTGATTGACTTTATACATCAATATGATACCATTTTCCTTCAAAGTTGGCGGCATTGTTCCTGTGAGTGTGTGCATGCACAAGCACACACCATAATTGCTATAAAAGAAGCTACCAAGCATATTTAAAATATTTTGTATGAAGATTAATTTCAAATATATGTGGCTGTCATGACTGGTTATTACAACACAAATCATGTGTTGGCCTATAGCTGTTGAAATCCCTAGCTACTGAATGTCCTAGAAATTAAATTATATTTTTCTTTTTCTGCACTCTACAGAATTTGAGGCTGATCTCTGAGGTTAAATCACTTTTTTGACCTCAAAGATCTTTCAAGAAGTATTCATAAGAAGCTGTCTCTGGAGTCTTCCACTTAAAGGTAACAAATGATCTGAACTCTGCAGGTAGAAGGGGAAAAAAGCAAAAAAAAGGTTTTAGTAGAATCTAAATTATGTGAATTCAATTTTTTTGGCTAAATGTTTGTTTCTTGTTTTATGTATAACAATTATTCAATTTTTAACAAAATATTCAGTGGCTCAGCCTGTAATCCCGCGCCTTTGGGAGGCTGAGGTGAGTGGATTGCCTGAGCCCGCGGATTCAAGACCCGCCTGGGCAACTTGGCAAGACCTCACCTCTACAATAAGTCAAAAATTAGCTGGGTGTGGTAGCGCGTGCCTGTATTTTCAGCAACTTGGAAGGTTGAGGTGGAAGGATCGCTGGAGCCCAGCAGGTCTAGGCTGCGGTAGCTGGGAGCGGCCACTGCACTCCAGTCTGGGTGACAGTGAGACTCCAACTCAAAAAAAGAAAAAAGAAAAAAAAAGAGAATATTTTATAACCATTTATACCTTAAAAAGTTATATGATTGTATTGAAAATTTTAACCATAGTTGTTACAGGAATTGTCTCTCTCTTACTAATGTTTATAAAAAAAGGTTTTCTAGCCGGGCTCGGTGGCTCAGCCTGTAATCCCGCGCCTTTGGGAGGCTGAGGTGAGTAGATTGCCTGAGCCCACGGGTTCAAGACCCGCCTGGGCAAGCGAGACCTCATCTCTACAATAAAAAAAAAAAAAAAAAAAAAAAAAATTAGCCGGGTGTGGTAGCGTGCGCCTGTAGTTCCAGCTACTTGGAAGGCTGAGGCGGAAGGATCGCCTGAGCCCAGCAGATCGAGGCTGCGGTGGCCCGGGAGCGGCCACTGCACTCCAGTCTGGGTGACAGAGTGAGACTCCAACTCAAAAAAAAAAAAAAAAAATTAAAAAAGGTTTTCTTTAAAAACCAATAAGCTTGAGTTTCAACATTATCTTTTTTAGACAAAGATGACCTGACTCTCCGGTAATTGAATAACAGTATTTACATTTCTTAATTGGTCAGAACTAGTTTATAAAATCCTAGGTGTAGGACGAATTTGTTTTTAATCCTTTGTTTTTCTAAGTATGTATGGGAAGTGACAATGTAAATGAATCTTCTTAACAAATTTAATTTTTTTCCTTATTTGATATTTTCCAAACACTAGACTGAGAGTTTGGTGAGCATATTTTTCTTTCACAATAGATGAAAGTTACATTTCATCAATAATATAAGTGTTTGGATTCTCTGTTAGTTTTTCTTTCTTATATCTTAATTAAAGTGTATTTGTGGTGACTTCCGGGCAAGATGTTGATGGAACAGGTCAGACTGTGAAAGTCTCTGCAAAAGCAAGTATCTATAAAGACTTTTTGAGTGAGTGGGTGTATGCTGGTGTGTGAGTGAAAGTCCATCTGAGGGGGGGACTTGGGTTCATGCACCCAGGCTCTCCTCTGGAAGGGACTGCAACCCACCACTACCCTGAGATTAAAGACCTGGGCATGCAGGATTATCTGCTGTTCTTGGGGCTCTCTTGAAAAGAGGCAGCAGAAGACAGTCACCACTCACCACATGGCATCCGGCCCACGTCATCACCTGCAGTAGCAGACTGGGCACAAGCAGGAGGAGGCAGGTTGTGGGACTCCGGAATAAAGCTTCAATGCTGGTGACAAGACAGGTGTCATCTTCTCAGTTCTAGAACCTGGCAGAGACCTGCATTGCCTCATCCAACTCCACCCAGCCTCCATCTTGGGACCCAGAGGCTATGTTCCCATCAGGTTTGAAAAGACAGATGCCCCTCCCCCATGCTGGAACAGGCACAGATACATTAGAACAGCAGCAACCAATAGGGTGAGTCCTCGTCTGATCCATCCTCCTCCCATGGTAGTCTGTGGGGCATCTGAGAGCAAATCTATCAGTCTGCACTGAGAGTGATGGGGAGGTGCTGGAGACCAGAGCTACTCCCTAAGGCAGGGGCCTGAAAGAAACCTGGAGAAACAGAAATGGCCGCATAGAGAGATTTATTTCTTCTTATTGGTTGTTGTTTTAGTTTTTGCTTTTTTCTTTCTCTTTCTTTCTGTTTTTGTTTACATTTTTGTACTTGCTTTGTTTCTGTCATTTTAATTTTTTTTTAGATTTTCTGTTTATGTATGGGTATTTTTGAGGAAAAGTACACCACCGGGGAGGGGGGTTATTTGTTTGTTTGTATAATTGTCTGTATGTTTTTATCTTTTTTTGTTTTTTTCTGTCTTTGTTTGTCTTTCTCTATATTCATTAGTTGATATGTCTGTCTAGTTTCCCTCTTCTTCTTCTCTCTCTCCACCTCCCTTTCATCTTCCTCTGTCCTTTTTACATTCTTCTCTCTTTTTTTTTAGCTCATTTTGTTTTCAGGGGGCAGATACCCCACTGCATGGACAGATTGTAAGGAGTGAGGAAGTGGACTCCAGGTGGTCCACACACTTGTCAGCAGATACTGGGACTTGGAGATAGTTTCTGAATCACAGCTCTCTTCTTAATTAAATCTCAAAACTGCAAAATGCACAGACCCCACACCAATCCAGCTTCAGAACTGAACAAAACCCAAGGATCTACATACAGAAGAATGGATATTGAGCAAACAGAAATAAAAGCTATCCTCCCATCACTGAACAACATAATTAAAGAAGAGGTTTAAAAAGTGGGGAAGGAAAGCCTACACAAAAGAAAAAAAAAAGGAAAAATATGAGTCTCATACAGACCCCTGGGAGATCAACCACTGAGAATATAGACTTTGGAACTCAAACAATGAAAAGTCTCCAGAAAGACTGGTCTCAAACCACACACCCAAATATCAAGATATTAATAGAGAGAATAAGTAGAAATGAGGAGAGACAAGAGGAAAGAATGAAGGAGCTTATAGCTGAGATAACAGCAATAAATAATACAGTGTATAAAAAAAACTGATAAACATGGAAAGCAGATTTAATCAAGCAGACGAAAGAATCTCAGAGATTGAGGACCAAAATATGGAACTAACCCAACCTGTTAAAACATAGAAAATAAGCTTTAAAAGACATAAGAAAACCTAGAAAGAGATGAGTGATTATTTCAAAAGGCCAAACCTAAGATTAATTGGAATCTCTGAGACAAATAAACAGGGAATACCCTGCAACAAACATTCCAAGAAATTGTCCAAGAAAATTTCCCTCATCTCATTAGTGACATGACCATTCAAACACAAGATATTCAGAAAACCCCTGAAAGAAAACAGAGGAGAAGACCTAGTTCTAGGCACAAAGGTAATTATAAAAGAAAAAGTCCAGCCGGGCTCGGTGGCTCAGCCTGTAATCCCAGCGCTTTGGGAGGCTGAAGTGAGTGGATTGCCTGAGCCCGCAGGTTCGAGACACACCTGGGCAACTTGGTGAGACCTCATCTCTACAATAAGTCAAAAATTGGCTGGGCATGGTAGCGCACACCTGTAGTTCCAGCTACTTGGAAGGCTGAGCAGAAGGATCACCGTAGCCCAGCAGGTAGAGGCTGCAGTGGCCGGAAGCGGCCACTGCACTCCAGCGTGGGTGACAGAGTGAGACTCCAACTCAAAAAAAAAAAAAGAAAGGAAAAGAAAAAGTCTTAAAGGCAGCAAGAAAGAAAGGTCAGATTACCTACTAGGAAAGACCAACTAGAATTTCAGCAGACTTATCTACAGAAACACTTCAGGTTAGGAAAGCTTGGAGCCCAATTTCAACTTTCTCAGAAATAAACAATTTCAATCAAGGTTTACCTATCCAGCTAAGCAAAGTTTCATCAGTGATGGAGAATTAAAATCCTTCCCCAGATATTCAATTCCTAAGAATTTATGCTGTCTCCAGACCAGCTCTACAAGAAACACTTAAGAAAGTATTAAGCACAAAAGAAAGGAAAAATTAATGTTCACACCCTTCCCAAGAATGCAGGAAAAAGATTGAAAACTCACATGAATCAACCCAAAATCAAAAGAAGGACAACAGCCGGGCTCGGTGGCTCAGCCTGTAATCCCGCGCCTTTGGGAGGCTGAGGTGAGTGGATTGCCTGAGCCCGCGGGTTCGAGATCCGCCTGGGCAAGCGAGACCTCATCTCTACAATAAATCAAAAAATTAGCCGGGTGTGGTAGCGCGCGCTTGTAGTTCCAGCTACTTGGAAGGCTGAGGTGGAAGGATTGCCGGAGCCCAGGAGGTCGAGGCTACGGTGGCCGGGAGCAGCCACTGCACTCCAGTCTGGGCGACAGAGTGAGACTCCAACTTAAAAAAAAAAAAAAAGAAGGACAACAAACAAATAAACAAACAGGAGCAGCAACAACGAACTCTATAAGAACTCATGACAGGGATTTAACTCTCACATCTCTATAATTAACCTGAATGTGACTGGACTAAGTGCACCACTGAAAATACATAGAATTGCAAAATGAATAATATATCATAAGGCAACAATATGTTGTCTTCAAGAAACTCATTTCACCTGCAAGGACATACAGATTCAAAGTAAGAGGATGGGAAACAAAATTTCAGGTGAACAGAACACAAAAGAAAGCAGGAGACATGATCTTGATACCAGACAAAATACCCTTTAAGTCATCAAAAATTAAAAAAAAATATGGTGTGTATAAACCAATGTACATTACTAGGATATTACAGTAAAATTATATCATAAATAATCTACAAAGAAAGTGAAAATCTTCACAAATTCTGTGCATTTGCCTAATGAAAATTCACATCAAGTAGCATCCTATTTTTACTCAACAAACTACTAAGACAATTTCCTGAAAATTGTTAGGTGAAATGAGTTATAGAGGTCATGAAAATTTTTCCAGTGAATTATATAATTTTAATTAGGTACAAGTAAAGTAAAAATTGCATTTGTATACATGTGTGTTTGTATGTGTTTCTATTTGTATGTGGCTCTATGTGTATTATACTATAGAATTAAATCACTCTATCAAATCTGCTTGAAATGAAAAATTGAATGAGCAAAATATATAGTGAGAATTTGTTTTTGCTGATTTTGACTGTCATAGAGCACTACATTAACAATACTACTACTACTATTATTAAGTAACTAAAATAAAAGAGATATCAAAGTGTACACTATTTCCTGAAGGTGACATGGCATTTTGCTATCCACTGGCATTTAGTTGGGCTCATAAACCAATTTGCGCAGCACTGACCTTCCACAAGGTTTATAGACCTAATCATGTCATTTGGTTTATAATACATTACTGAGGTTCCAAGTTTCTCTCAAAAAAGTCACCAAAATTTGGTTTTAATGCTTTCCCAGTGTGTGAACATTTACCAGACTAGGGATTTGTATTGAATTCTTCTATACAAAGGAATAAAATAAACTAATAAACAGATACAAAAAAGACAAAACTTCTCAGTATATCCATCTCATCAGGATAATGCTGACTCACAAAATGTCCGCTTTGGGCCACACGACCCTAGTGCATTTTAGAGGTTTTGTCCTAGTCAATGATCTGTCCTTAAGGCTGCCTTCAATGTTTAATTGTTTAGATCTATCAATTTGGATTGCTTATGTGGAACACAGAAATTTTGTTTTGTTTGTTTGTTTGTTTGTTTTTGAAATTACAATTCAACCTTGCAGTCTAATGTGTCTTCTATTTTGGGAAATGCAGAATTTCAACTTTTATGTTTTCTGTATTTGAAACCTGAATAGATAGTGACTTATGGAAACCAGGATGAGATTATGGAACCATACTTGTTGGCTCATTATGTGAAGCTAAGAAGGTATTCATTGGTGCTTATTCATTCCTAAAACATCCTATTGTTTTGCACAGGCTCATTATAATCAAAATCTTTTATACTAAGAAAACATCGACTTAGCAGATATCCGAACTGCTTTGATTATAGGAAACAATGCATCTTAAAGAAAAATTATATCTAAATCTATATAAAGTAGTGTGATAGTATATTGAAATGGAGGTTTGAGCTGAAGCACAATAAATAATATATTTTTGAAGTAGATTAATCGACACTATAAGAAATATTCGAATGGGATTGGCAGTTGAGGGAAACTGCCAGGGGAGGAAGGGGAATACCTCATCAACAAGGGTACCTGCATAATGAGTATTTGTATACCTAACCCTGAACTGGATGTACCCCATATCTTTGAAATAAAAAAAATTACAATATATTTTATTTTCTTTATTAAAACTTCTGAAGCTAAGATGGGTAATGGTTGCAGAATATAAAAGCCACTGTTTTGGTTTCTTTTGCTTTTAGGCATACCGAAATAACAGGTTCTAGTAAATGGAATGAAAGAAAAGCTGGAATTGTGTAGCTTCTGGAAAGTGTCCTTAGACGGAGACACTATTCTTTTTTCTCTCCTCCCTCCTGGATTTTCAGATTATCTCCCTCTTGAAATCCCCATATAGTCAGAAGGCCCATGTACATTTTGGAGATGTTATACTAGAAACCATTTTCGGGGCAGATGTCAAGCCAGTGAAGGCTATACTATGTAGATGGTGCAGTAGAGAGCTGAAAGCCACCTTTTTTTTTAATGTAGAGACATTGTTGTTGGGTGTCACCATGTCACCCAGGCTGGTCTTGGGCCCAAGTGATCTTCTACCCTGGCCTCCCATAGCACTGGGATTACAGGAGCAAGCCACTTTGCCTCGCCATAAACCACCATCTAATGTTTCTGGAAGGTTGCAAACATGGTTACTGCATTTTCTTCAAGCTAGGCTGTCTTTGGAAACCCTATCAATCTTTGTCTTTCTCTGTCTCTTTATGACTCTTTCCTTTTCCATTTCAGAATTCTTTAGATGTGATACACACTGATTATAATCATTATTCCTTTTACTTTTTCTGAACTTTCCCATATTCCGTGGTTAAAGTAAATGATGTAGAATTTTAAAAACATTTTCCAATAATTCCTGTTGCCATTTTATATCCCCAAAAGGGTTAATTTATATCTTGGAAACATATATATATATATATATATATATATATATATATATATATTTTTTTTTTTTTTTTTTTTTGTTTTTGAGTGTCACACTGTGGCCCCGAGTGGGGTGGGGTGGGCGCGCCCCGCCCCTGCCGCCGCGCCCCCCTGGGGTCCAGCGATCAGTCCACCTCA
>CAUYQG010126066.1:0-13295 GCA_963574415.1 Tarsius wallacei | reverse complement strand
CGGGTTCGAGACCCGCCTGGGCAGGCGAAACCTCATCTCTACAATAAATCAAAAAATTAGCCGGGCGTGGTAGCGCACGCCTGTAGTTCCAGCTACTTGGAAGGCTGAGGCGGAAGGATCGCCGGAGCCCAGCAGGTCGAGCCTGCGGTGGCCAGGAGCGGCCACTGCACTCCAGTCTGGGTGACAGAGTGAGACTCCAACTCAGAAAAAAAAAAAAAGAGTAAACATTTACTGAGAATTGACTCTGTGCCATGTACTGTTCTTTTGATCTTAAATATATTGATAGATTTAATCCTCTGATAACCCAATGAGTTAAATATGGTATTCATTCTTTCTGTCTGGCAGATGATAACAATGAGACGTAGAGACATCAAGTGTTTCACTCAAAGTTGCACAACCAGCTACTGGTATATGTGGGAGCTAAATACAGTAATTCAAGTTCTAAGGAGTCCTGTATTAACCACGTTGTCTTGCTATGGAATAAAATTTTCTGAAATACCATGGAGAGTGTCTCCTGGGATTGCTTTTTCCCCAGGTGCTTGGTGCTTCCTGGGTTTCTCTTTATGAAAATAAATTTTAAACTGGCACCAGGGACAATCACAAGACAAAAAAACAAAAACAAAAAACAACCGCAGAGTGGGTGTAGTGACTCACACCTATAATCTCAGAACTTTAGGAGGCTGAGATGGGTGGATCAATTGAGGCCAGGGGTTTGAGAATAGCCTGGACAACATAGCTGTACTCAGTCTTGCGCCCCTGCCAAAAAACACACCACACTCTCTCTCTCTCTCTCTCTCTCTCTCATACACACACACACACACAGAGAGACACAAATTAGCCAGACATGGTGGCATATGCCTATAATCTCAGTTACTCAGGAAGCTGAGACTGAAGGATTGCCTGTGCCCAGGAGGTCAAGGCTCTGGTTAGCCATGATTGTGTCATTGCACTCCAGCCTGAGCAACAGAGTGAGATTCCCAAGTCAAAAAAACTTAAATATTACAAGTACCATAGAGACTAGTATCAATCAGAAATAAATACAAAAATTATAAACTTTTCAGCAACTTTGATGGACTTAGAGTCCATAATACTCAGTGATCTATCACAGAAACTAATAATTTAGTACCACATGTTCTCTATCATAAGTGGACCTTGAACGATTATCATAATATTATAAGAAAGGGATAGGCAGTGTGGGAAAATGCCAGGGGAGGAAGGGGGCACACCTCATCAACAAGGGAACCAACATAATAACCCTGAATTTTACTCCACATCATTAAAATAAAACAAAATTCAGAAGAAAGAAAGAAAGAAGGAAAGAAAGAAAGAAAGAAAGAAAGAAAGAAAGAAAGAAAGAAGGAAAGAGATTGGTAGTAGTGGAACACTGCCAGGAGAAAGAAGGTGCATATTATATCAATAAGGATCATCAAAAACCAGGTGAAGTGGAAACCAAGGGGAGGCTTAACCTTTACCTGTACAATAACCACTTATGTACATAACCCTGAATTGTTCCTCACTTCTTTAAAATAATTTTTTTAAAAGCTGAAATATAAAATGCGTCTTTTGTACACAGTGCCTAAAGCCATCTCTCAGTATCCATGGAAGATTCATTCCAGAACACCCCATAGAGATTAAAATCCATAGGCTAGGTGTGGTGGCTCATGCCTATAATCCCAGCAATTTAGGAGGCCGAGGTGAGAGGATTGCCTGAGCCCATGGGTTCTAGACCAGCCTGGGCAACTTGACCAGACCTCATTTCTACAATACATCAAGAAAAATTAGCTGGTCATGATGGCACGTTGCCTATAATTCCAGCTACTTGGAAGGCTGAGGTGGAAGAATTGCCTGAGCCCAGTAGGTCAAGGCTGTGGTGGCCATGAGAATGCCAATGCACTACAGCATAGGAGACAGAGTGAGACTCTGACTCAAAGAAAAAAAAAATCCATGAATTCTCAAATAAAATGGTGCTGAATTTTTAAATAACCTACACACATTCTCTTATATTTTTTCAATCATATCTCAATGACATATAATACTTAACACAATACAAACCTCATATAAATGTTATATTGTACTGTTCAGGGAATAACAATATAGGAAAAAATGTGTAAATTTCCAGTGCAGATGTAACCATTCATTATAGTTTTTACTATTTTCCATCTGTGGTTGGTTGAATCCTGGGTGTGAAACCCATGATACAAAGGACTGATTGTAACTGGATTATTAAGAAGTTTATTCAAGGCCAGGCACAGTAGCTCATGCCTATAATCCCAGCACTTTGGGAGGTCGAGGCGAGAAGATTGCCTGAGTCAGGGGGTTCAAGACCAACCTGGGCAAATTGACAAGACGTCATCTTTCCAATAAATCAAAAAACTAGGTGGGTGTGATTATATACACCTGAAGTTACAGCTACATGGAAGGCTGAGGCAGAAAGATGCCTGAGCACAGCAGGTCAAAGCTATGATGACCATGAGTGAGCCACTACACTCCAGCCTGCATGACAGAGTGAGACTCCGACTCAAAAAAAAAAAAAAAAATTATATCTTTGTCTTGAAAATAACATGTTTAATTCATTTATGTATAGTCAAGTATTGTTAAGGTACAATGTACATGTGCCAATTCCTCCATTGTTGCATTCTTTTGTTTGAAGTAAATATATTTTATTATACCATGTGAATTCCCATGCTGTTTGCTTTATGATACATTTTGGATCATCTTAATAGTTGCCCTCAAGATTACAATTAACATCATAAAACAATCTAGGTCAAATTAATACTAACTTAATTTTAGTAGCATAGAAAACCTTTGTTTCTATGTATCTTAATTCCCTCCTGATTTTATACTGTTCATTGTTTTAAAAATCACATCTTTATACACTTTATGTCCATCAACACAAAGCTATAATTATTATTTTATGTATTTGTCTTATAGAACAGATAGAAGAAAATAATTACAGACAAAATATACATTTATTGTCTTTTATTTACCTATGTTGTTAACATTAGCAGTGTATTTTACTTCTTTGTATGTATTTTACTGACTGTCCGAAGAATACTAGTTCTTTCATTTAGGCTTGAAAAATTTCCTTAGAATTTCTTGTAGGGAAGATCTTCTCATGATCAATTCTGTGCTTTTATTTACCTTGGAATGTCTTAGTTTCTCCTCGATTTTTGGAGTGATTGTGTTCAATATAAATTTATTGATAGACATTCTTTTTTTCTTCAGCACTTTGAATATGTGTTTAAAAAGTCAGCTATTAACCTTATTGACAATTCCATGTATATTTATTTACACACACATACACACAAATATACATATATATAAAGTTCCTGTTTTCCTTGATTAAAGAATCTCTTTGTTTTCAGCGATTTGAATATAATGTATCTAGATGTGAATTTCTTTGCATTTATTATGGTTGGATTTTGGTGATTCTTGGATTTATAAATCAAATTTGAGAAGTGATGACTATCATTTCTTAATAATTCTTTCTGCTCCACTCCTCCAAAAAATATTCTTAGAGGTAAAATATCTAAAATTGAAACTAGTAAAAAAAACATTTTTAAACATCTATTTAAGAGACAGAGGGCTAAGTGATAATATAGAACTGTAGGCCATATCTCTCCTCAAGAAGTTTTCATCCTGATCACCTGTCAACACAATAAAACAAACAACAGAATCAGATATAATATGACAATCATCACAAGAAGTATCAGCACAGATTATTAATAGAAATACTTATTGCAATGAGAAATAAATCCAATATTTGTATAAAGAACAAAATATTAAAATGACTATAGGGATATGAGACAGTAGATTTTATGAATGAAGTCAATTGTCTTTATTCACAGATTTCTTGATTTTAGATTAACCTACTGCTGATGTTTATTTTTAGCCCCCAAAACAATAACACAGGGCTTTTGTAATCATTTGTAGACAAGTGAACGGCAAAAAACGTCACCCAATGTGTACTTTCCTAGCAGAGTATGAAGAGGCAATGCCTCATCTTCTTATTAAGCTAGCATATGATAGACAAATGTCCTTTATGCAGTTGGTCCCACATTTTCCACAATTTTGTGCTGTATGCTAGTGATTTTGGTATTTAAAATGTTTCCAAGCACAAGTGATAGAATGCTGTCTGGTGCCCCTAAGTGCAAGAAGGCTGTGATATACTTTAGGGAAATAAGGTTTAGGTAAGTTTTGTTCAGGCATGAGTGACAGTGATGTTGACCTTGAGTTCAGTGCAAACAAATCAATGATATACATTGAATAAGGTGCTTTTAAATACAAATAACCATAAAAGTGAGATTATTCACGGAATGTCTAACAAAAAAATGTTATAATCAGGGGCTCCTAAAAATAACCCAGCATTCCACCTAGAATTGATGGTTCAGTGGTTGCTATTTTGGTGTTTGTGGTGACTATAGAATGTAACTACTGTGAATAACAAGAATCAACTATACATAGTAACCAAGATTAGAGAGCCAATTGACAATTTCATAGTCGAATAGATATAGTGGAAGAAGTAGTATAAGGCAATGGAGATCTAAAAAAATTCCCAAAAAACAGCACAAAAAAACCCAAAGAGATGGACTATATGAACAGATATTTAACAGTCTGATCCACCAAATAGATTAAATTAACCACTATCGAGAATAAAGAAGGTTCCTTAATAACAACAACAACAACAACAAAACACATTAGGCCAGGCAGGGTGGCTAATGCCTATAATTCTAGCAATTTGGGAGGCCAAGGTGAGAGGACTGCCCGAGCCCACAGGTTCCAAACCAGCCTGGGTAACTTGAGAAGACCTCATCTCTACAATAAATCAAAACATTAGCAGGGTATGGTGGTGCATGCCTATAGTTTCAGCTACTTGGAAGGCTGAGGCAGAAGGATCACATGAATCCTGCAGGTCATGGATTTCTTGATTTTAGATTAACCTATTGCTGATGTTTATTTTTAGCCTGTAAAACAATAACGGTGGCTATGAACATGCCACTGCACTCCAGGCTGGGTGACAGAGTGAGCCTCCAACACACACACACAAACACACACACACACAAAAGAAAGTAAGGCATTTTAGAAGACATAAACAAGCTGATTCTCAAATGTATATGGATAAGCAAAGAATGTACAAAAGTCAAAACAAAGCTGAAACAGAAGTTGGAAGATAGAATTAATTATCTGATTTCTAGTCTTACTTTAAAGCTATGAGACCAAGACAAGTGTAGTGTTGACAGACAGAGATATAGGTAAATAGAAAAAATAAAATGTCTAGAATAATATCTATACTAATACATTCAACTGATTTTTGTATCAATATGATAAGTGAGTCCACTGGGTAAAAGATTTTAACAAATATGTTGCTGGAACAACTGGATAATCATATGAAATAAGAAACTTGATCCCTATCACACTCCATATTCTTAAGTGCCAAGGAATAATTTTCTCTTCAAAGAAGCTAGTCTGATTTCTTCTTATGAACAACACATAACTTCTAGTGTTTCTCATGTTATTTGAGGGTTAGGCAGAATTCTGAAGGTGTCTCCCTAAGATTCTTATCCCTTAGTTTTTCAAACAAATGTTAACTAATGAACTGCTGTGAAAGGACACTAGTGATGATGTTAGGGTTACTGATCTGCTGATGGTTAAGCCCAATGTAATCTCATAAAGCATTCAGCAGAAGAGGAAGACCAAGAGTCCTTCAGAGAGATGAGACAGAGAAGAAAACTGGGGAGATGTAAGTATGAAAGAAACTCTACACACTAAGGTTTGAGGAAGGCCACATGAAAAGCAGCAGGAAAGTGAACAGCTTCTAGGAACATTTAAGATTGGCACCCCTCCAACCCAGCTGACAAACAGTAACGAAACAGAGATCTCAAAATTACAGTCTGTCAACTACCTGTATAAGCTTGGAAGAGGATTCTTCTCAGAGACTTCCAGTAAGAGCACAGTTGACTCACACCTTGACTTCAGTCTTATGAAACATTATGCACTGAAAGAAGCCATGCCAATCCAGATTTCTGACTTAAATGACTGTGAAATACATTTTTGTTGTTTTATAGTTATTAAGCCTCTGCAAACCCACTAGAAAGAAAGTCAAAATTGAGAAACAAAATCTCACCAGTACGTTGATCGTTTTTTCTGTTCTTATGAAATAGTCAGCATTTCTAATACATGATCTAAGCTGCTGTCTTCTGATTTTGAAGTTCTGACAAGTGATTTCAAGTCAAGGGTAAAAAAGACATTTTAGAGAGGGGCCTTTAAGAATTGTGACAATTACTCAATTTCCCTCTCTTAATGAATGACACATTTTTAAAAGCATAAAGTTAGGTTTGGAATAAAGAGCCTTCAGTGATCAGACTAATCAGCACACATACAAACCAGGAATTTCTGGTCCTCTACCTCCATCCCAAACATAGATACAGAGAAAGGCAAAAAAAACCTGAACTATCCTTTTTCTTGTACAGAATCAGAGCAAGGCAACTTCCAGTGGGATAGCTGATAATGTCCTCTAGAAGCTAGAGACCTAAGTTCTAGACTGGAAATCAAAACAAGTTAGAGGGAATCTGCAAATATGTACACCAGGTATTAGAGGATCTTAAGTGTGAAAATCAAATTTCTTTATGCTTAATTCTTCCCACTTGTAGCATAAGTTCTAGTTAAAAAACACTCCTCAAAAGAAGACATACACGCAGCCAACAGACATGAAAAACTGCTCAACCTCATTAATCATCAGAGAAATGCAAATCAAAACCACTGATATGCCACCTAACTTCCATAAGAATGGCCATCATTAATAAATAAATAAATAAATAAATAAATAGATAGATAAATAAAATGATGCTGGTGAGGATGGGGAGGAAAGAGAACATATCTATACTGTTGGTGGGAATGGATAGTAGTTCACCTTTATGGAAAACAATGTGATGATTCCTAAAAGAACTAGAAATTGCCCCAGCAATTCATATTTTGGAATGTACCTGAAAGAATTTAAATCATTCTACAAAAAAAATACCTGCACACATGCTTATTGCAGCACTATTCACAACAGCAAAAACATGGAACCAACCGAGCTGCTCATCGAAACTAGACTGGATTTAAAAAAGATATTGTACATATGCAGCCAAAAGAATAACAAAATTATGGACTTTGCAGCAATTTGGGTAGATTTGGAGCCTATCATACTTAGTGATATATCACAGAAATAAAGAACCTAGACCCACATATTCTCACACATAATGGACTTGAACACCTATCATAATACTACCAAAAATGTATTAATAGTAGCAAGAAACTGCCGGGGGAGGGAGGGCAGGTGGTGGTGGCACATAATATCAATTAAGAGTGATTGATCCCAATCCAGGCAAAGTGAGGGCCAAAGGAAGGCCCAAACTTCAGCCACACCTAAGAAAACCTATGTACCCCATCCTGACTTGTACAGCATATCTTTAAAATAAAAAATAATAATAAAAGTTGTTTGCTTAAGATACTGCACTAGACACTGTTCTAGAAGTTTCTGAGTGCTTTTGTTTTTTAGGTCAAATTCTCATTCTGTCACCCAGGCTGGAGTGCAGTGGCACACTCATGGCCACCCCAGCACCGAACAGTTGGACTCCAGCAATCCTTCCACCTCAGCCTTCCAAGTAGCCAGATCTACAAGACCGTGTTACCACATCAGGCTAATTTTCGATTTATTGTAGACAAGATCTCACCAAGTTGCTTGGGCTGATCTCGAAGCTGCAGGATCAGGCAATTCACTCGTCTCAGTCTCCCAAAATGCTGAGATTACAGGCTGAGCCACTAAACCCATCCTAGAAGTGTCCATTAATGGTGATTCAGTTGGTGACAGATCAGGTCTGGACACTCCCATAGGACACATAGACAGCTAAAAACATTTCCTCTGGGGTTCACAAAGAGAAAGTTTGCAGAGTCAGGTTCATTAGGACCCACACTCAAAGTCTCCCAAGCTCCCAAGATGGACTCCATCTGACCACTAACAGGAGGAACCAAGGCACACATACACCACATGCAAATGTCTTCTGTAGAAGATGATTCCCATCATAGCCACAGTACAGAACAGACCCAAAAAGAACTGACTAGGCCTAATCCACAAGAGTCTGCCTGGGTCAGAACAGAACTGCCAGATGGGCTCAGAATTTACCAACCCAAGGCCAATTCCCTCACTTGTTGCCCAAGGTAGCCCCAGAAGCCACTGTTTGGAATTCTAGCTGGGATCCTATTCAACTGAAGTGAACACTCAGGCAGAATTGATTCACATAGAAAAAAAGGTCAAAGGAAATGAGGGTGTCTGACAGAAACCCCTGCAGACAAAGGGCACCAGCATCTAACTTCAAAAACAATTGTTAGGCTTCCAAATTGTAGTCCCAGAAACCTCAGCATGCTGCCCTTGGCCAAACTACACATTCTAGAGAGCTCAATAATCCTGCACAGGAGCCTCAGGTCCCAGAAAACACACGCAGGGACTAAACACAGGGGAGACTTCACTCCCCAAATCCAGCTGAGTTTCCTTCTTCTCCTGAGGGAACCTAGTCCCCACTGCTGGCAACTGTGGCATTCTGAACTCTCCCTTAAAGGCTGAATGTCCTGGTGCTCCAGTGCTTAGACCGAGTCTCATATGCCTCTTGTTCAGATGATGGAAACCCCCAACATAATTTTTGACTTATATAATCCACTTCATACATCCACCTTGAACATATAGAACAATTAAAAAAATAAATTTATTTGAGTTGGAGTCTCAGTTACTCAGACTGGAATACAGGTCATGATCAGGGCTCACCACAGCCTCAATCTCCCGTGCTTAGGCAATTCTTCTGCCTCAGCCTCCATGGTAGCTGAGACCACAGGAACATGCTATCATACCAGGTTAATTTTATTTTTGAAAAATTTTCTGTAGAGACAAGGTCTCTGTATGTTGCCTAAGCTGGTCTCTAACTCTTGGGCTCAAACAATCCTTTTGACTCGGCCTCCCTAAGTGCTGACATCACAGGCATGAGCCACCATGACTGGCTGATAGGGAAAATTTATAACAGCTGTTAACATGCTTTTCTGCTAATTCTATCAATGTGCTACATATAGTTCTCTTTCTGTTGACTGTTCTTCATTATGGACCAGATTTTCCTGCTTTTTTGCATACCTAAGTTTTGATTAGATGCCAGATATAGTAAATTTTTATTAATGAATTGCTTTTTATTCCTTTAATTATTGGGCTATGCTCTGCGAATAACTAAATTACTTAGAAATTTTCGTCCTTTACTGGATGGCATGGATACTTTGTGAGAAGGCTTCAAAACAGCATTTACTCTCCAGTTAACATGAACCAATCACTGAGGCAATGCTCTTTTAAAAATCGACTGCCAATTATCCAAATGTTAGGAAGCACTTCCGGTGTAGCTAGTAAAAACACAAATCATTCCCAACCTTTTATGAGCACTAAGGATTTTTCTGTCTGTTCATTTCTAATGGTTCCTTCTCTAGTCTGGGGAATAAAGGGATTCCTCACATTTAAGTACTGAATTATGAATTACAGAAAGGCCTGTGGGGAAACTCGATAGAATTCACTCTGTCAGACTATATCTCTTCTCCAATAATCAGACCTATAAGTTTAGACGTTAAATTTCTCAAACTCTAACTTCTGTCACAATTCAGAAAGACAGGTGGGATCTCTTTGGGCTTTTCCTCTCTATACTGCAGACTGGAAGTTTTCTCCAGGCAGCAAGCTAGGACAATAATAGCATATAATGATTGGAAGATTCATGCTCATTTATTTCCTTTCTTTCAAGGAAAGCTGTCAGAAGTTCCCTATTTCCCAATGTATGAAAAAGTTTATTTTATATTTTGTGTATTTTTTAAAAGATATTTAAAGTTTGTGGTTATATTTATATGACACTTAGAGAGATGGTTGGAACTGGCTAGATATTAGTCAATATTTAAATACATCTTGTCAAATATATTCCACATTTAAAATAAGTCAATCTATAAAATTTTGAGATAAACGTGTTTGGAAACACTTCAAGCAACAAGAATCTCATGTTCCTTTAGGATATTTAAGAGTTCTTTTCCAGTGCTGATAATTTGATACAAATCTTTAAAATGCATTCTGCAATGTGCACACATAAGAATCCCAGTCTAAGAGTCCCTAATTATGGAATAATGTATTTTAAATTAGAATCATAAGCATTATAGATAATTACTTATCTTGAAACATGCTTTTCAAATTTACTTAATAGTTAGGTGTTTACCAGATTGTGAATTCTCTGATATGTAAATATTGTGCTAAGCAGAATTGCCTCCTAAAGATGTCTATATCCTAATCCCCAAGAACCTGTGAATATGATACACTGGAAAAAGGGAGTTAAGGGAGCAGATGAAATTAAGCATACTAGTCAGATTATTTTAAGACAGTGAGATTATCCTGATTTACCTGAATGTTTTCAGCATAACTACAAGGGCCCTTAAATATGAAGAGGGAGGCAGAAGAATCAGTGTCAGAGGGATTTAAGAGCTGACTGGCCATGGAAAGACCACACACCACAACATTTGGACATTTTCTAGAAGCTGGAAGGGCAAGGAAAGGGAATCTCCCCTACAGCCTCCAAAAAAAGAAAAATTACAGTACTGCCAACAACTTGAGACCAGAAATTGAACGACAGAGCTCCAGAACTGGAACATAATAACTCTTTGTTGTTTTCAGATAGCAAATTTGTGGCAGCTAGGTACAGCAGCCTTACAGAACAAACATAGCTGTGCCTCCACATGCATTGTCATCATACGCTTTCATTAGGTAACACAAATGCTGGTGTTAATTGGAGTTAATTTATTAAAGAAGTATAAGATTTTGCAAAGTATAAAAGTGCAATACATGAGTTAGCTTGGTGAATTTCCTTTATTTCTTGCTGCTAAGCAACTCATTTTTGTATAATAACTTTTCTCATGTTTTACTAAAAATATTTCCTGCATCTATTTTCTCTACACCTGCTTTTCTATGTTGCTGACATATGA
Organism: Tarsius wallacei; assembly: GCA_963574415.1. Classification (NCBI taxonomy): domain Eukaryota; kingdom Metazoa; phylum Chordata; class Mammalia; order Primates; family Tarsiidae; genus Tarsius; species Tarsius wallacei. Next base: position 2,273 of record CAUYQG010126066.1, on the reverse strand, counting down.
TGAGTAAAATTTAGCACAAAAAACACCACACATCATTTTCTAACAATTCCTCTAATATTTGAAACCAGTTGAAATTATAACCTTCAGGCAAAGGCTTCACTGTAATAGCTGCATTTCTACCCCATATGATTGCACTGAGTTTAATAAATCTAACTTCTCACACAGGTGTCCTCTTCACCTTCTGCATTCATAGTGCTTCTTCCCCAAGTGAGCTCTAGGACAAATAATTGTTGAAGGATTCTAGCTGAAGACTTTTCCACTTTTCTGGTGTCAGAGGAATTTTTCCTACACATCTGTAACATATAAGACATAATTTACTATAGAAGGGGTCACATTCACTTCATTTGGAGGTCTAATTCCCTGTTCAATTCCTGATAAGCTACTAAGGCTTGACTTCTTGGAAAAGGCTATTCCATAGTTAATGAAATTTTATCCCCTCAGAGCTCCCTTGATAAGGGCTTGCTTGATAAGGGATGGGTTCCAGAAGGCCTTTCTACAGGTACTGTGTACATCAGATTTTCTCCTTGTATGAGTTCATTTATGTGTAAAGAAAGAGGTATGACTTCTCAAGGAAGGTTTCTTCACCTTCAGTGGATGTGCAGCATTTTCTCCTGTATGAATTTTCTTATGTTCAATAAGGACTGACATGTGGGCAAAGGTCTCACAACATTCACGGCACAAACAAGGTCTCTCTCTAGTATGAGTTCATAAATGCTGAGTGAGCTCTGACATTCTTCTAAAGGCTTTCTGCACTCATTATATTCATAAGGTTTCTCTCTTGTCTGAATTATCTGACATCTGGTAAACCCTGACTTGAAATAGAGGTTCTTCCACATTTATTGCATTCATTAGGCTTCTCTTTGTATGAAGTCTATGGGAGATACGCCTTTTGGAAAAAAGCTTTCCCACACTCACTGCACCCATATAGTTTCTCTCCAGTGTGAGATCGCTAGTGTCTAGTGAGCCAGGACTTCTAACTGATGCACTTTCATTGCATCTGTACAATTTGTCTTCTGTATGAGTTTTCTGACGTACCATGAGTGGGGACTTTCTGGAGAAGACTTTCTCACACTCATTGTATTCATGTGGTTTCTCTCCTTTGTGAGTTCTCTGATGTTGTTTGAGCTGAAACTTCCTCACGAGTGCTTTTCTACATTCATTGCATCCATAGGGTTTCCTCTTTCAATTCTTTGAAGTCTAATGAGCTGTGGTTTCCTGGAGTAGCCTTTCCTACACTCACTGCATTCATATGGCTTCTCTATTGTATACATTTTCTGGTTTACAGTCAGATATGTCTTTTGGGAAAAGGATTTCCCACACACACTGCATTCATATGGTCTCTCTCCTGTATGATGTCTCTGGTGTACAATGAGATTGCCTTTTGTGAACAGAATTTTCCACATTCAGTGCATTCAAAAGGGTTCTCTCCTTCATGAACTCTCTGGTGTACAGTGAGATATGCCTTTAAGGAAAAGGCTTTCTCACACAAACTGCATTCATATGGCTTCTCTCCTGTATGAAGTCTCTAGTGTCCAGTGAGATATGCCTTTTGGGAAAAGGCTTTTCCACATTCAGTACATTCATAAGGCTTCTCTCCTGTGTGAGATCTCTTATGGTCAGTGAACTGAATCTTCCTCATGAAGGTTTTCCCACATTCATTGCATCCATGAGGTTTCTCTTCTCTTCGGGTTCTTTGATGTCTTACAAGCTGTGCTCTCCTGGAAAGGTCTTGCCTACACTCAGTGCATTCATATGACTTCTCTACTATATACGTTTTGTGGTAGTCATTGAGCTGTGATTTACTGTTACATGGGTTAATGTGTGTGGTATTTAATTTCACTGAGAGATTTGTCATGCTTGATAAGAAGACATGACTTCCCATATGCATCAAAGTCATGAGAATCTTTTTCTTCATATCTTCTATTCCAGGTTACACAACCTAAAAGAGGTTTCAAACTTTTACAATGTGAGCCAAACTCATTGAACCTTTGTGTTAAAGACACAATACTTTTGCATAATCAAAATCATTTCTATGGGGAAATTTGCTGATATCATTCTATACTTTTAAGATCTTTTTTTTTTTTTTTTAATTTTATTTTATTATGTTATTGTGGGGTACAGTTAGGGGTTAAGCATACAAAAATATTTCGTTCAGGTACCCTTGTTGATAATTACCTTGGCTGAATTACCTGTGCTCATCAACTTGAGACAAAACCATAAGTGTGTTACTTTGAACATGCAGAAGTCCAGAGTAAATGTACTCACACAAGATT
>CAUYQG010126064.1:0-26098 GCA_963574415.1 Tarsius wallacei | reverse complement strand
CAGGCGCGCGCTACCACGCCTGGCTAATTTTTTGATTTATTGTAGAGATGAGGTCTCACTTGCCCAGGCGGGTCTCGAACCCGCGGGCTCAGGCAATCCACTCACCTCAGCCTCCCAAAGGCGCGGGATTACAGGCTGAGCCACCAAGCCCAGCTACCCCTCTTAATTTCTATAGGATTTTGTAAGTCCTATATATGTTAAATATGTTCTGCAAAATTCTGAATTTCTTGTTATTTGGTATTTCAGATCTTGATTTTTAGGTTTTGTTAGTCTGTTTTAGAAGAGGTAAGCTAAGGAGTAGTTGTTGAAAAGTGAAATAGGATTTTTTCTTTCTTTTTTTTTTTTTTTTTTTTTTTAGAGATGAGGTCTTGCTGTGTTGCTCAGGCAGGTCTTGAACTCCTAGACTTAAGCAATCCTCCTGCCTCAGGCTCCCAGAGTACTGGGATTATAGGTGTGAGCCATCATGTCCTGCTACATTTTTTTTTTAAGTCAGAATTTCACTTTGTCACCCAGGCTGGCATACAGTGGGCATGCTCACAGCCACTGCAGCCTTATCCTGCTGGGTTCAGGCAATCCTTTCACCTCAGCCTCCCAAGTAGCTGAAACTACAGGCATGTGCCACCACTCCCGGCTAATTTTTTTATTTATTGTAGAGATGAGGTTTTGCCATGTTGCCCAGGCTGGTCTCAAACCCCTGGGCTCAGGCAATCCTCTCGCCTCTATCTCCTAAAGTGCTGGTATTACAAATGCGAGCCACTGCATCTGGCTGCAAAATATAATTTAGCAGGGCTTGACTGCTTTGTAACAGATGTGTCCATTCCACTTGGAGGATAGTTGTACTGAAAAATCAGAACCATTCTATAATGCAACTTTAAGCAAAAATGACTATTTTTGTGTGCCCTTGCCCACACCTTCTCTCCCAACCCCTTATCTGGCAAGTCTTGTTCACCATGCAGTTCAGTTATCACCTCCTCCCATTTGTCCCCTCCCTCCAAATCTCTGTATCTTCCATGTTATGCCTCTTCTTTACCCAGCAGGTTGTCAAGTCCTATGATTTGGCCCTCTTATTTCTGATGCCACCACTCTAGTTGAACGTGGCTATTATTTTGTATGTAAAACCATAGTTTTTAAACATATTGCATAGCAACAAAGCCCTTTTTCCTCATGAAAGCACAGAGCATAAAGTAGGAGGAAAGTAGTAATGGACAGTGAGGCTGGGGAGGAGACAAATACATCGTTATAGCATTTATTGAGCATGAACTGGGCTGGACTGTGCTAAGAAGTCTATGGGCCCTGTCTCTTGTATTCCCACCAACTGCGTGAGATAGTTCAAGCCCCATCTTACAGATGAGGACACATTCATGCAGAAAGTTTAAATCACTTGGGGAAGGTCATAAAGCTAGTGAAGGTAGAGCTGGGACTCACACCTAAGGATTTACCAAAATTAATGTGCAAATCCAGATCTAAAAATAGATACAATTCATTGAATAAACTGTTGGTTGTCCTTTTTTACAAAAGATGAATTTGCTGTAGCAGAGGACGACTAAATAGCAAGCACCTTCTTTCCTGTTTGACAAGGCATCGCACGTTTTGATTGAGTTTAAGTGTCTAAGTTCAAATTAATCATACGAGTGAATAGTGAAAGAATTTGTAATCTGTGATCCTGTTGTGTAGGGTATCCTACTGAGTGGGAGAATACCAGAAGACTGCGAACAGGCAAATGTTCAAATTTTCAAAATTGTTGACCATATAGCTTAACAATGATCTTCGGCCAGGCGTGGTGACTCAGTCTGTAATCCCAGCGCTTTGAGAGGCTGAGGCGAAAGGACTGCCTGAGCCCCGGGGTTTGAGATCAGCCTGGACAACTTGGTGAGACCTCGTCTCTATGATAAATCACAAAAAAATTAGCTGGGTGTGGTGGCGTGCGTCTGTAGTTCCAGCTTCTTAGAAGACTGAGGTGGAAGAATTGCCTAAACCCAGCAGATCAAGGCTGTGGTGGCTGTGAGTGTGCCACGGCACTCCGGCCTGGGTGCCAGAGTGAGACTCCAACTAAAAAAAAAAAAAAATGGGCAGGGCTCAGTGGCTCAGCCTGTAATCCCAGTACTTTGGGAGGCCGAGGCGAGTGGATTGCCTGAGCCCATGGGTTCAAGACCCGCCCGGGCAACTTGGCAAGACCTCATCTCTACAATAAATCAAAAATTAGCCGGGCTTGGTGGCTCAGCCTGTAATCCCGCACCTTGGGAGGCTGAGGTGAGTGGATTGCCTGAGCCTGCGGGTTCGAGACCAGCCTGGGCAACTTGGCGAGACCTCATCTCTACAATAAATCAAAAATTAGCCGGGCATGGTAGCGCATGCCTGTAATTCCAGCTACTTGGAAGGCTGAGACGGAAGGATCGCCTAAGCCCAGAGGTCAATGCTGGGGCAGCCATGAGCGTGCCACTACGTTCCAGCCTGGGTGATGGAGTGAGACTCCACCTCAAAAAAAAAGTAATACAGTTTATATAAATAACCACCCATTAAGTCTAGAGGAAATAAAATCTAGAAAAAATAAGGCATTCTTATTCCAGCTATTTGTTTTTGTTCTCTCCACTAGATTTTATTTTGTATAGGTAGAGAAGTTAGTTATTCATCACATCTAAAATAATGTAGCCTAGCTCACCAAAATACAGGAATTGTGCCACACAGAGAGAGCATCTCATGATCTTAATCTTCCTCCACTTTTTAGTACTGATCTCAGCACAAAGACACTTGCCCAATTTTATTTAAAGATTGAGACCTTAAAGCAAATCATTTTTACCTGGAAGTGCCAAGCAGAAAGAATTAAAGAGAGCCATATCAGAGTCTTGTGTTTATTCAAGAAAAATATCACCTAAGGTTTTCCAACAGTATTTCAGGTTATGTCTAAATGTCCATGGCGATTGCTGGGTAATGGAATAATTATCAGTCAATTGGTTATTATATCTGCACAATGTCAAACAACTACTTTTAGTTAGCTTTCTTTTTTTGAGTTGGAGTCTCACTCTGTCACCCAGACTGGAGTGCAGTGGCTGCTTCCGGCCACCGCAGCCTCGACCTGCTGGGCTCCGGCGATCCTTCCGCCTCAGCCTTCCAAGTGGCTGGAACTACAGGCGCGCACTACCACACCCAGCTAATTTTTGGTTTATTGTAGAGATGAGGTCTCACCAAGTTGCCCAGGTGGGTCTCAAACCCATGGGCTCAGGCAATAATCCACTCACCTCGGCCTCCCAAAGTGTGGGATTACAGGCTGAGCCACCGAGCCTGGCCTTAATTAGCTTTTTAATTATCATTTACTTGTTTGTTTGTTTCTTTAACTAAAAATCGAATCCACAGCTAAGATTCAAACTTTTCTGGGCAAGCTTAAAAGAATAACAGTTGAGGAAAGCAGTAAGGAATCTATATCCTGATGTGACTATGGCACTTCTTAATGGGCACAAACTCACCTTAAGAGTAAAGAGGGCCAGGCACAGTGGCTCGGTCTGTAATCCCAGCATTTTGGGAGGCCAAGGCAAGAGAATTTCCTGAGCCCAGGGGTTTGAGACCAGCCTGGGCAACTTGGTGAGACCTAGTCTCTACAGTAAATCAGAATATAAGCTGGGCATGGTGGCGTGCGTCTGTAGTTCCACCTACTTGGAAGGCTGAGGCAAAAGGATCAGCTGAGCCCAGTAGGTCGAGGGTGCAGTGACTGTGAGTGTGCCACTGCACTCCAGCCTGGGTGACAAGAGTGAGACTCCACTACCAAAAAAAAAAAAAAAAAAGAGTAAAGAGAATCAGTCAACTTGGCTCAATCAGTAAACCTCAGTACTGATGGGAGACATGAAAATCTAAGTATGGTCAAGAGTCTGACATTTAGAATATAAGATCTATGAGAAAGGGAATTTTTGTCCCCTGTGATAGTCTCAGCACATAGAACAATGCCTAGCACAGAAGTAGGTGCTCAATAAATATAAGTAATGAATGAATAACTATGTACTCCTCAGTCCAACTCCTCATGGAGTCATATTGAATTATGGTGTTTGGACTGCAGAAATCAATAAATCAAGGAACAAAAGAGAGGATTGTGAGGGGAAACACAGAATTATTTTCATTTTAAGAAAAAACACCATAATTGCGCAAAAGGCAGGAGTGCACTGGTGCCCTTCTGTGGTGGATCCTAGGGTGCATCATCCTGATTTCACCATTCAGAAGAGAGGAACTCATTCCTCCAACTGCTGGGAACGTTATCTGCTGATGCCTTCTTTAAATGAGTCCTTCTTTGGGAATTTCCTCAAAAGGAGCTGCCTTACTCAAAATTATGTTCCCTACCAAAACATCCCACATCCAATGAGTGATCAAGACCAGTGTAGAAAGCCTGATCCCCTTGCCTCAATACAGGACACATCTGAAGAGCCACCCCACCTTTAGGGATTCCCTTAGGATTGGCTGAAGCCTCTGTGGCAACTGCATTGCAGTATAACCTCTGCATCTTCTTGGTCCTGCCTCCCTCACACCATTACAAATTATTGCTGAGAGTACTCACCTTTAAATGTTTGCATGCACATCTCTATATCAGAGTCCGTTTCCAGGGAACTCAACCTAAGACACCTGCTAATAGAGTAAAAAATAAAGAGGAAGAGGCATTGATCCTATTCTACAGAATACATGATTTTGATGGCAAAAATCAAGATTCAAAAAGAATAAGTATGCTGGAGCAATAGGCTGAAACAAATAAAGTAAATTTTAATAGGGGTGAGGATAAAATTCCAAGATAATACTTTTCAATTAACCTCAGAAGAACATGACAGAGCAGGTTTATGGAACATAGCATGAAAAAAGATTTAGGATTTTTACTGAGTAAAAGTTTAGGCTGAGATTCTCGCGAGATGTGGCTACCAGAAACTCCAATAGAAATTTAGTTTCCATTAGGAGGAACAGAGTCCAGGACAAGGATAGCCCCTTAGTGTTCTGAAATGGCCACCCTAGGCATGAAGTACTTTGTTCAGTCCAACATTTTTAAAGGCCCATTGACCAACTGTAATACCTCCAGAAACCAAGAGAGGGAAAATATTCATAAAACACATCATACAGAGAATAATTGAAGAGACTAGTAATATTTAACCAAATAAATACAATTTAAGATGGCTTGGGACAGGATAAGAATGGAGTAGAGCATAGGGATGTAACCTGGATGTCTTTAAATATTTGAAGGGCTGTCACTAGGAGCAGTGACACATCAGCAGATTCTATCTCAATATTAGGAAGGAATAGCTGACTATTAGAACTGCCCAATTGTAAAATAAAATCAACAGGTTAACTTTTCCTTTCATTAAACCACCATTGAACCCTCTCTTGGTACTCACTCACTCAAGTACTTTCTAAGTCCTACTTTGTTCTCAGTCCTGCAATTAGCCTGCTGTTTGCAAGGGAGAGGAGGTATGGAGAAGGGAGTGTGCTGTCAGCCCCTCAGTCTGTGCCCTCTACTCTGGACACTTTTACTAGTAAAAGTTACTATTTCTCTCAGGTTCTAGGAAGTGCCAAAGTGTCATTCAATTTCTGTTTAGTACTATTTTCCTACTTAAAAAAAAAGTATCTTGTTTTAAAACTTTTTCTCTGAATTCTAGATATTTTCTAGTATTTACTGGTATCTTCTTATGGTCCAACTAGCTCAAAACCTTTGGGAAACATAAAAATAACTGAAATACAGTAGTCCTCCTTTATCCATGGTTTCACTCTCCATGCTTTTGGTTACCTGCAGTCAACTGTGGTACAAAGGCATTAAATGGAAAGTTCCAGAAATAAATAATTTATTAGTTATAAATTGTGAGTCATTCTTAGTAGCATGGTAAAATCTCATGTTCTCCCACTCTGTCCTACCTGGGATGTGAATCATTCTTTTGTCCAGAAAATCCATGCTGCAGACCCTGCCTGTCAGTCACTTAGTAGCCAGCTTGGTTATCAGAACAACTGTTATGGTATTGCAACACTACGACACTTGGTTATGGGCCTTTGTACTTCTTGAAATACATGTTGAGTAAGTCATGCTTTCCAGGCAAAAGTGTATCCTGAGAGAGGTCAGACATCCAGTGGCAGAAGATGACAAAAATGCTCATCATCAACGGGCCTCTTCCTTTGTTTCTTTAAGATTTTACTACTAAAACACTCTAGCATTCAAAAGCAACTTCTCAAACACGGCCCCCACAGCCCCTCAGCGTCTTTGAAGTGTGTTTTGGACCCTCGGTGTGCTAGTCAGGGCTCCCCTTCCTTGGCTGCTCCAGGGCGCTAGCCCACACTTCTCATACCACTCCAGCAATGGACAGGAACACACGCATGGTATGAGTGAGTGAGTGCACTCACAGTGTATCTACAGGACAAAAGGCCTGAAGAACTGGCCATTCCACTCATCTTATCTCTGTGAAGAGTCAAATCAAATTATTTGTTTAATTTTGTATATGTGTAGAAGTACATTATTTCATTTTCCTTTCCTGTTAAAATAAAAATTTCTTAAATTAAAAAATAGAAGTACAGAGTACCTTTCTAAAAACAGATTCACATGAGAAGTAAAACATGCAAAGTGGCCCAGGATATTTCCATCATTACATTCAGTTGAAGAAATGCAAAGGAGGAAAGAGACAGAGAGAAGGGGTAGCAGCCCTACTTTACAAGCAAATGGAGTTTCAAAATCCACTCCGAAAACTGAACGTTTGTCCATGAAAACAATCTTATAGTATAATGTAAGTTGGTTTCTAGGCAAATCCACAAAAGTCTTTTTAAATCCATTTTGAACCTGGTTGTGGTGCTAGTATATCATAAAACTAAAAAAAAAAAAAAATCTAGGGGCTGAGAGCTCACTCCTGTCATCTCAGTATTTAGGGAGGCCGAGGTGAGAGGATTGCTTGAGCCCAGGAGTTCAAGACCAGCCTGCACAACATAGCAAGACCTTGTTTCTACAAAAATCAAAAAATTAGCTGGGCAAGGTGGTGCAAGCCTGTAGTCTCAGCTACTTGGGAGGCTGAGGCAGAAGGATTGCCTGAGTCTGGGAGGTCAAGGCTGTGGTGAGCCATTATCATGCTATTGCATCTCAGCCTGGGTGACAGAGTAAGACTCCAACCAAAAAAATTAACTAGAATGCTTTAAACACTTGTCAGTTATTGCCTCATTTAATCTTCACAACAATACCATTAGTTAGGTATAATGTATCCATGTTGTAGTTAGTATAAAGGAGTTGGGAGACTTGGGTGTTCATCCCAGCCCCATCAGTATCCTCTCCGTAGTTAAGAAAACTGAGACTCAAGCTACTAATTGTTGCCAAAAGAACTCAAAACAGGTCTTCTGATGGCAGAAATCCATCATGCTAACCACCACACAGTACTTCCTTCAATTTACGCACTATATGTCATTTTCTGAGACAATTATTCCTGAGTTCCAACTAGAGATACCATTACTATGTACCACCTCACAGCCATAAAGCTGAGCGTGGAGCCCAGCTAGACCCCTCTTGAGCAATGAAAATAGGTATTCCCCTGCTCTGAGCCAATTAGTTGTAGGGAAAGTGCTAAAATATTGTTAGAAAAGTTAAAAGGGAAAAGGCAAACGGGAGAGAGAGCATCTCAGGCCCCTGGGAGGGAATTTCCAGCCAAAGAGAAAGCCAGGAGATAAGACCCTGTTGCTGCAAGGAAAAGTCTCAAGTGCTCATTCAAAAGGAAACTAATAAAATGGGTGGGTGAAGTTAAGTCAGGATCTGCCTTTGTATTAAATACACTTCAGGCCTACTGAATGGCTTCCATTAGATCTTCTCTGACTTCATGAAGATTATACTTCATGTTATAGTTAGGAAAGAAGTTAGGAGACTTGGGTGTTAAGCCTAGCTCTGACACTAACTAGAAGTGCAGTTGTCATAGTTCATTCAAACTACTATAACAAAATACTACAGACTGGGTATCTTACAAACCACGAAAATTTCTCACAGTTCTGGAGGCTGGAAGTTGAAGATCAAGGCACCAGTAGATTCAGTATGCTATGAGTGTCTGCTTCCTCACAGGTGGCTGTCTTCCTACTTCTCACATAGTAGAAGGAGATAATTAGCTCTCTGGGGTCTCTTTTATAAGGCCACTAATCCCATTTGTGAGGGTAGAGCCTTCATGAACTAATCACTTCCCAAAGGCCCCACCTCCAAATACCATCACCTCTGTGGGTAGAATTACATTGTGAATTTGGGGAACACACAAACATTCAGACCATAACATGCAGCAATGTTTCAGTCTCTTCCCTGACTCTCCATTTTTTTAATATTTAAATTTGAGGCAGTTGGACACAAGCACAAATACAAACACAAGAATATGATCTCTAAGACCTATTCTAAAAACATTTACTTCTAGTTACCTTTCTAAACAGGACTGCCAAGGCCCAGAAAACACAAATTACAAGCACAGGATGAACTGAGAAAATTGGATTGAGTGAGAGGAAAAAATATCTTTCTTGTTGGTGGTTAAGGAAAAGATATTTGATGACACTTCTTAAAGCACAGTAAGGCAGACTTTATTCGGAATCATTGCAATAGGTATAGGGACCATTGCAATGGGATTTTGTAGCGAAGGAGAGAGATCTAACTTTGAATACAGTGGGGGCAAGTGGAAATTCACAGCCAGGGAGTAGGGTGGGAGTCAGGTGTGGAAAATTCCTAAGAGAAAGCATCCAGAGTAAGGAGGATTCTGACTGAACCGACCTAATGGAATGCTTGCTGGAGACAGACCTGGGTGATTAGACATCACCTGGGGGTTGGAGGATGATAAAGAATCCAATCCGTTATCAAGCGCGATCAGATATTGAGAGTGGGGGGCTCTGGCTAAATTTGGAGTTTACAAGAAGGTACACAGAGAGGCCTAGAAGCCTGACTAACATTTAGGCAAGCTAAGAATCTTTGTCACGTCAAGTTTATTTCAATCCTACAGTAATCTGGGGGCTGTTTTTAGGCTTCTTAAGTGTAGGAGTGGAAAAGGTGTGACACCTTTCTTCACCCATCATAAAGGTCTCAGCCAATACTCCTATAACAACAGATTCAACTGAGTCTATATTATAAAAATCATAAGATGTTTGCTTTATTTATTTTATTTTCTCTTTGTCCTTTTCTTCCTCCATGCATGATTGCTTACATGTAGTTATTTCTGTAGAGGGTAGTCACAAATAATTGATTAATTTCATATCCTAATCCCTGGGTGCTGCCCACAAGATTAATGAACTTGTTTTACTTTTAAACAATGATCCTTGGGTCATGCAGACCTCCTTGAGGGCATCCAGAAGCTTGATCGGGCCGAGGGACATGAGCAGCTTTGATCACTGGGGATCTCACCTCTCGCATCCCTACCTTGTCCATAAAAGCTCCCAGTTGTGTTCAAAGGCAGTTCAGATTTTAGAGTTTGTCTTTCCTGCCCTCAAGCTTTGACCAAACCAAATAAACCTCTCTCTGCTTGTCTGCGTTGAAGTGTCAGTGTTTGGCTCTCTGTATATCGAGTACTTGGAGTTCTAAAACATAGATAGGTTAACAAGAGAAAAGCATAACAAGTTTGTTTAATCAAAGTTCTATATGACTTGGAAGGCTTCAGAAATGAAGACCCAAAGACCCAGGGGAAATTATGGGTTTTTATGCTGAAGTTCAATGAAAAATGGACAGCTATGTAGAAATGTGATTGGACAAAAAAGGGTACAGTCTAATGGTAATGGCCAAAGGGGAGATAGCCGGCAAGGCCTGTCTGTTCATCTCTCTGTGTAGCATTCCTTCCTCCTAGATATGGGGCAGGATCCCTGTAGAACAAGGGTCTTATGACCTACTGTCAGACAAAGTAGGCCAGGTAAGAGAATTTCTTTACAGCCAGCTCCTAGGCAGAAAGGTGGGGGAAGGTTACAGCAATATTTCTAGATTTTATGAGGGAGGCTCTAGTTTCCATAACCCACCTTGGGAAAGAGGAATACTGATGCCTTTGACTCACTTTGGTGGAGAAAAAGGGGCAGAAGATAGGAGGGCAGGAGGGCAGAGAAAACTTGCTTATAAGGCTGCTTCTAAAGCTTTGCAATCTTCTTTAGTTCAAAGCACTCTGCATGCCAAAGTGCCATATTTGAGGTATCGTTTTCTGGGCCCCAACATAAGTAATCTGTCTTTGCTTCATCATCTACTGTAAGGCTCCCGTTCAGACAGAAGTCTTCTCATCTTAAGAAAAGTCCTGAATTTAAACACCTGTATGTAAAATATTTAAAGGAAGAGTTTAGAGGAAATAATGCTCAATCTTTGAAATCAGTTAACATTCCTTTCTAACCACCAGTAAAGGAGATTTCACCTGCTGTTAATGTTCCTTTTGGTTTTGGAAACAGCTTTCAGTGAATGCAAAGGGTTTGAGGGAGAATGAACTGTTAAGAGCAATTCACAGAGAGAAAGTACAACCAGGAGGGTTTATGAATATTAATGAGCAAAGCAGAGCTGCCTGAATAATACAAATGAGACACCTCTCCCCTTAAACTTTGGAATACAGAAGACAGCAAAAAAAGAATTCTTCTGCAGCCTAAGTAGCCAAGCCTTAATTAAATAAGCAGGGCGAAATAGAGAGCAATTGAAGAGTGGAAAAATACAGAGCATAGAAAATTATTATGTCCATTTATGTGAGCCACTAAAGTTCCACATGAATGAGAAATGAGACAGACTTAAAAGCATTTGGTTTAGTTGTTAATGCTTTACCACAGGGATATCCTTTGTATGGGCATATTTTCTAAATAAAACATGGACAGGAATCAAGAGACGGCAAACAGTTGAAATGTCCTTTTTTCCCCAACTCAGTTGAAAGGTAATGCTATTTTCAAAAATATTACTTTTTCAGTCCAAAATCAATTTTATGGAATGAATGTTAAGTGTTCTGAATAATAATCCTTAATGGCTGGGTAGGGATGGTTTTTCTGCTCTCATTTATTCAACAAAAATTTTCTGAGGGTCCCCCGTAAGCTACACATTGAGTATATAATAGCTCTTGTCTTACTCCATTCAACTGGCTATCACAAAATGCCATAAACTTGGCAGCTTATAAACAACAGAAATTTATTATTCATGGTTGTGGAGGCTGGGAAGTCCAAGGTCAAAGTGCCAGCAGATTTGGTGTCTGGTGAGAGCCCACTTTTTGGTTCACAGATGACAGGTTCTTGGTGTGTCCTCACTTGGCAGATGGACTGAGGAGCCTCTCCTGAGTCTCCTTTACAAGGGGTGCTAATCACATTCATGAAGGCCGTACCCTAATGACCGCAAAGCCTTCCAAGGGCCCCGCTTCCTAATACTGTCAACTTGGGAGTTAGGATTTCACCATATGAAATAGGGGGAACATAAACATTCAGTCCGTTGCAGCTCCCATCAAATGAACACATACTAGTAGTCATATGCATTAAATGATTTATTTTTCACAATGTTACAAGTAAGGCATAATAGCTCCTTTTCATAGACAAGAAAAGTAAGGCTTAGAGATGTTTGTTAAGTCTCTTAAGTTCTCATGCTTATGTTTAATGGAGTCAAGTTTAAAACCTATTTGATTCCAAAGTCCATGATCTTTCCATGATGCCAGAATGCTTCACAGCCACAAAGACAGATAGTTCTTGGATAGTGCTGCTGGAACTCAGACCCTGTACAAGGAGTTTACAGTGCTAGTAAAGATGGCCAGAAAGTGTGTGGTATTAACAGAACTTGTTTTTATAGCTTTGAAACCACAGGTATTGATCTCTTAAGGCCTCAGTTTCCTCATCTATAAAATGGGGATACTAATAAGTTTATTGCCATGTGATAGATATAGATTAAATGAAATAATGGAGTAAAATGTATATTTCAGAGCTCAGTAGTAGCAAGCACTCAGTAAATGTCAGCTATTATTCTATTTTATGATAGATGGAGACATCCATAGAGTTTTATGAGAGTACTTATTCTCGGCTGTCATGTAACATGTTTGGAGGAGAAAATATATTATTTTTATTTCTTTGCATAACTTCTCTTCTGAAATTTCTGTATTTTCTTATGGCTTAATATTCTGGGTATACTTTTCACAAGTTATGAACTCAGAAAAATGTACCTTTCATTTAACTAATTTGAAATTTGAATTTTTCAATAAATGTACTTATTTTCTTCTTAAGCCCCAATTTTCTCCTGATGGCAGAAAACTTGATTCACTCACTTCTAGATAAAACTCAGACCAATTCACTGACATCTTAGTTTGATCAGGGTCTTGGCACATCTTAGTCCTTCAGGGTTTCATCTTTCCTTTTGTCTTCCTCTGTGGTCCAGCGATGACAGATTCGTGGCCCTTGATCCTTGGAAAGTCTTTTCTCTCAAAGCAACTGTCTCTGCCATGCATTTGTGAAAGTCTATATGATGAGCGCAAATGTGGAGGCCTGCATGTTTTTCCTCCTCCAGCTGTCTGAGGTTCAAAACTTTGTCCCAGAGATAAGGAACATAAAAGGCCCCCCCTGCTCCTACCAAAGGGGAGAAAAGAATAGGAAGTCTAGAGCAAAAATAAAACCTTAGTTGCTATGTCAAAACATCATTCCACTATACAATAACAGAAACCTTCTCAAATTAATTCAAGTAAAAGTAGGGGGGAAAAAAGAAGCATACAGAGGTTTCATGGATTTTAATACCAAGAAGCAAAGCAAGCTGGGCTTCTTTGAATATGAACACCAGAAAACTCAAAGTGTAACTTCTCCCTCCTCGCCCAAGGACTGTGTGGTTTATCCCTTCTGCTTCTTGCTATGAGTCTGCTGCAATCTTCTTTCTCTCAATCTGCTTTCTTTATTAAATTATCTCACACATGACCCCAAAACAACCACCCCAGCTCCTGCTCTCTGTGACTTTTTAGCTCAAACCCTATAGCTGGTTTCAGTTGTCTTACTCTCTAAGTTCAAAAATCTCATCAGAGAGAATCTATTGGCCAGGCCCATCTGTTACAGTTAGGCCTGGTAGGCTGCTGACCAGTCCATGGCTTAGTGGACTTTTGGATAGTTATCCTTTTCTAGGCCAATCAACTCTCATTGAGACAAGTATCCTGAAACATATCTCTAAACTTTTTTAATTATAGAAGAAAGTATGTTGAAGATATTGCATGCTAAAAATAAAAACTAAACTGAATGGTTTTGTTCAAAAAATCCACTCTTACTCAAGACTTCAGAAGACAATACCTTTGACTACCCCAGAAGCTATTCTAGAAGTTTCCAAAAAACTTAGTGACAGCATGGAACAATTTATCCACATTGTTTTCTCCTGTCAGTGTTTACTAGTGTTGGAATATCTACTAAGAGGAGGGTAATATGTATGTAAACATGTTTAATATTTTTATTCCATAGCCCTTCTTAGAGATATGGATATTAATTTACTTTTCTTTTAGATAATATTTTCTACGCAGAGACTAGATAGGTGTCTTGAAAGAGCTATGGGACCTGTGAGCTGTCCTGATATGTCACTGGAGGAAAAGAGAGGAGACACCAAAGGTAGGCATAGGAAGGCCAAGAAACTCCCAGGCTACTATAAAATTTTATTTTGCATTGACTTAGCCTGACAGTAGGGACTCCCAAAAGCTTTATGAGGTCACATTTTGGACCTTCGAAAAAGTATCTTTGACAGAGGTTTCTGTTGTTCAGGAAGTAACTGGAAAGCAAGAATAACACATTTATGTGAAGTGAAAAGGAAATAAAGTTTCTAGAAAAAAATATCTTGGAATTTTTGTGATTCCTTACTGGGTAGCATTTGTAATAAAATTATTTTTGCTGTTTTAAATGTAAAAAGTTGATAAGATTTGTACTTAAAAAGCATGGTCTAAATAAAGAAATTTTTCTTAAAATATAACCAATAGCAAAAAGAAAGACTCAGGGTCAGGCACAGTGGCTCATACCTGGAATCCCAGCATTTTGGGAGGTGGAGGCAAGAGGATTACCTGATCCCAGGGGTTCAAGACCAGACTGGGCAACATGACAAGACCTTGTATCTACAATAAATCAAAAAATTACCCAAGCATGGTGGCACATACCTGTAGTCCCAGCTACTTGGAAGAATGAGGTAGAAGGATTGCCTGAGCCCAGCAGGCTGAGGTTGCGATAACCATGAGCATGCCACTGTACTCCAGCCTGGACAACAGAGTGAGACTCCAACTCAAAAAGAAAAGAAAAAGAAAAAGAAATATTCAGGAAAGGTAAAAGGAGATAAAACAAAAATTAGATTCTGATGAATAGTACTTTTGCTATTTTTTAAGGTAATTGAATTAACAAAGTAAACCACAATGTGCAAATGAAAAAAAATCTCAAAACAGCGTTCTTCAAATGCTGGGTAATCATTTTCTTATACAAGGACATCTGGGAATCTTCTAGAGCGGCTACACTTAAAACCTTGATGGCCAATTCTTTCGGGAGAGAAGGGGGAAAAGAAGAAGCCGTAGGAACAAACACACATTGGCTATAAGCAGTCAAGTAATCTTCAACATAATTCTTATCATTTCATTAAAGTTACTTCCTATTTGTATGATTTCTTGAATAGTTATGTGAACACCTAATGACTAGTAATGAAAAAAAGCCATGGAAAACCTGAATACCAAATATCGTCTTGAAGAAAGAACATAAGAGCACATGCCAAGATCTGACTCAAAGTTGGTCAAGTTTGTTTTGGGGAACAAAACTGTTTGAACATATTTCCTGTGCTTTAGAACCAATTCTTTGCTGTTTTATCATTGCAATTCCCATCTGTAAAAATGATTATAGAAATATATTTGCAAGATGGCCACAATCTGCCATCTGTGTGTAATCTCTACATGTCGATAACATATACTGAAACTCTGCAAGCATAAAACAGAGTGGTGACTGTATCATCTGCTAGAAAGCATACTACTGCACAAGAAAGCACCACGTGGAGTTGTACTGATGGTTTAGGTGACAGAGTCATTGAGCAAAACAAGAGATCTGACCTTGTGATATGAAATAAGTAGACTTAGAAGTTGTACAAGCTGGAATATTTTTAAACCTTAGTGAGATTTGAATCTGTGGTGTACTTGTTCAAAAGGGAAATCTTTAATGGGTGTACCTATGCTTGTATGACAAAAACATTCATTGAAAAATTATCCTTTTTCTCCCCAAAGCACTTCATAGTTGGCAGAGAAAATTATAAGTACCAGAAAAAGTTACATGTAGCCACTCCAATGGAAGTGCAGATGTAGCCAGGTGATTCTTTTGCTACAAGGTGGTTTCTAGAAAGTAACCTGGGAGGCAAATAGAAGGATCTTTATTTTGCTTTGCTTTATTTTGTTTTATAATGGGAAAGCCTTCCGTAATTATTGGCTGCTAATACCATGATGCCTTTTTAGCCCAAAAGAAAAATGCAACTAAAAAAATTCTATCGTTCTTCTTGTGTAGGAAAAGTACTCAAAACACACAGTATTCTAAGTGGCCAGAGGAGTAGCAGCAAAGGAAATGTTAAATTGACCATGAGTAGAACAACCAGAAAAGGTCTTCAAAACTAATGACACCTGAAATGAATTCCCAGCACCTAGATTTGGAGACTAACAATGCTCCATGGACTAAGGAGAAACAAGTCAGACTATGACTTAGGCAAATGGGTTTCCTAGTACAGTCCCCAAGCCAGAAGCTAAAAATACGTATTGTTAAACTATATGTATCATTTCTTATATTTTATATATGTAACTATTATGCTGAACAGGTTGAATTCAGAAAAGTGAAAATGCCAAGTCTATTCTTTATCACAAATACCCCCCGCAGGCCAGGAATGATGGCTCACACCTTCCAGCACTTTGGAAGATAGATGCTAGAGGATTGTTTGAGCCCAGGAGTTGGAGACCAGCCTGGACTACATAGCAAGAACTTGTCACTACAAAAATAAAGAAAGAAAGAAAGAATTAGCCAGATGTGATAGCATGTACCTGTAGTCCCAGCTACTCAGGAGGCTGAAGTGGAAGGATTGCCTGAGTCCAGGAGGCCAAGGCTGCAGTGATCCATGATCGTACCACTGCACTCCAGCCTGGGTGACAGAGTGGACCCTGACTCGAAATACACACACACACACACACACACACACACGCACACACACGCACACGCACACATACAAATACCCCCTCCAAATCCTCTCACCTTTCTTCTTGTCCCTAGATAAAAACTTAAGTGGATGATATAGCTTTATTCAGTTACTTCTAGACATAATAGCAGTCTCATTTAATATATTTCTCTTCTCTCCATTAGTTCAGGCTTATTTCACGCAAAAACCTGCATTAGGTAGGGGAGTGGGATACCAGGTCAAGCTCCATTATTTTCATAGTGCCAGCTCCTCTTCCCCCAGATCCCTTGCCACATTCCTAACTCTTGCACCACATCCAACCCTTACCACGGTATCCTCACTCCATTGTAGGAACAGCCGTATGCCCCATTGGAGCAGGCTAGCACGGAAGTGAGAAAAAAAAAAGAGAAACAAATGTCTTGCTAGAGTAGTTCTATCATGAGTTAATGTTGGTGATTTCTGACCACAGTGGATAGTCAGGAGTGAACACTAAACTGTGCAGTTTCCCTAAGGTTGATACACCCTCCAACTGACCTTTTTCTATTCCCCACTCCCCTGGTGATAGACCCACAGCTTCCTACTGTTTGGTCTCCTCATTCTGGTAAGCTGTCCTCTTGCGGGGGGCCCTTCATATACCTTTCACCTGGCTGCCTTCCGTGGCATCACCTGGCGAGTGGGAACTCACGTCTTCCTATACCAATCATTGTTCCACTGCTGCCCACTGTCCTCATCTGCCATTTTGAGCAACTCCTGCTACATTTGCCTTTGATCTTCTTCAATGTAAATCAACCACCAGTCTCTTGTGGTTAAACCCCAAATTCCAGGAGACACATAGCAAGCCTGGCTTCAGCCCACTCAAAACTCCCTCTCATTAGGCTTGAAGTGAACAGTAAATGCTTCCCTACCTACACCCCTAAAGGGAAAAAGAAAAATGTCACATCCCTTCAACAACGTTCTGCAAAGTTACTTTCTCTCTTTCTTTAACCTCAAGTTTTTTATATCCCTTAGGAAGGTGTTGGATTAAGGGTACAGAACCCAGTTTTTATTTTTTTACTTTCTTTGCAAATTCTGCATGGATAATTTTTTATGATTCCTTTGATAAAATGATGAGAGTCATTCATTCAAGTGTTTGCCCCTCACTCATTGTAAACTCTATAGAAGCACTTAAATTCTTGAGCGCACCTGTAAAAATGAGCATCCCATCTGTCCAACTCAACTTCAAGATACTAAATAAATAAAAACAGATTGTTAGGAAATGAGGTGTGAAATTTCGTCATTTGTCTTACATGTAAAATGAATTCATAAGCAAAAGAAAAAATAATGCATCAATAAGAACATGAGACATCTCGATGGGTATGGCTTTCCAGGGCACATACTGACATGAGACATTTTCTAGACAAATCACTGCTATTTAGAGGAAATCCAAAAAAAAATAAAAAATTAAAATTAAAATTAAAAAATTAAAAAAATAAAAATAAAAAAAAAGATAGAGGAAATCCAAGCACAATCTGTTGACACAAACAGAACACCTCCGTGTCAGGTTAACTTGACACACATAACCTTGGGGGTGTGTGACTTTGTGCACTGAACTTTCAAACAAACTGAACGTTGAAACAACACACTCAAACTATTTTTCATATGCCAAATTTTAACTTATGTATAGAATCTAATGAACAATTGTAAGCTTTCACTTGGGAAAGCTGTCAGCCTCCTATGGTTCCTCTCGATAGCACCATATCTTTGAATATGCAACAGTGTTTATTTGGACAAATATTTCTATATTTATTATGTGTGGTTATATATAAATTGGCAGAAAAACCATATTTGTCAAAGCATGTTTATTTTTTTACAGAACTCTCATTCAAACTTGCTTAAGCAAAAAGAAGAGGTTCAATATAAGGGCACAGAGTTATCCCACAGTACCCAAAATCAGGAAGTTAAGCCTGGTCTTAGCAGGATCTGAAGCTAAGAAATTCATTCCATTCATTCATTCATTCACTCATTTATTCAACAAAATGAATAAATATTTCCTCCAAATTTATCTTTTATAAAAGGCAAATTAAAAAATTTTGCATGCATTTCTTAACAATCTCCATTTATGTATTCATTTATTTAGAGTAAGAGTCTCACTCTGTAGGTTGGAGTACAGTGGCACAATCATGGCCACTGTAGCTTTAACTTGCTGGGTTCAGGCCATTCTTCCGCCTCAGCCTTCCAAGTAGCTGGGACTACAGGCATGTGCTACCATGCCCCGCTAATTTCTTATTTGTTGTAGAGACAAGTTCTTGCCATGTTTTCCAGGCTGACCTCTAACAACTGGAATCAGGCAATCCTCTTGCCTCTGCCTCCCAGAGTGCTGGGATTATAGGCATGAGCCACCACTCCTAGTTCTTGTTATTTATTTACTGTCTTTAAATTGAGCTGGACAGATAGGAGAGCCTATTTTATGAGAAGTTAAATGTTTAAATAAATAACTATCCACTTTTTTAACACTATGAACAGGCACTAAGAAATCGCAGTGAACACGTCAGACAAGGGCCCTGTCCTGATGAAGCTTACATTCTAATAAGAAAGACAAACAATGAGAAGGAACAAATTAGAGTCATTGTGATTCGTGCTGTTAGCAAAATAGAGTGAGGAGACAGAATATAACTGAGGAATGACCTAGCAGATTGAGTGATCAGGGAAGACCTTCTGAGGAGGAGAGGTTAGAGCTGAGATATAAAGGACAAGAAAGAGTCAGGCGTGTAAAGAGCTGGGAGAACATCCCAGGTGGAGGGAAGAGAAAATGCAGACGACTGGAAGAAGGCAAGAAGTCAGCCTGTTCCAAACACGGAAAGGTCAGAGAGGGGAGAGGAGTGTGAGACGCGGTCAGGAAAGTGAACAAGATTGGATTGCTCCAATTATGCTTTTATTGGCTGAAGAGAATAAAGACCCATCTGAGCACGTAAGGGGGGTTTTATACAGACTGAAATGTTGAAGCCATGTAAGAACAAGAGCATAAAATAAAAAAATAAAAAAGAACAAGAGCAAAAACAAGTCCAGCCTCCTGGGATCCAAATCAGGCAAACATAATGAACAAAAACTACCCTCTGTCGGCTGCCTGGGGACACTGTGGCTTCTCTGCATCAAGTTTTCCTAGCAGCCAGGCTTTGCCAGAGGTTTGCCTACAACCATGAGGTACATACCAAGTTCAGCCTTGCTTGCTGTGCAACACGCTGACTGTGACTTCCTTCTGTTTGCACCTCTGATTGGTTAGCTCATCTCCTCAAACCAGGCCACACCTGAAGTAAGTCGCTGGCCAACCAACCCAAACATCTTTCTGGGACAAGAGGCTCATTCTTCCTCCAGTTACACTTGACCTGTGGAACAGCATCAGTCACCATAGAACAAGACTGTAAACTGCAGAATTTTTACAGAGAAAATACCCCCAGAAGATTGTGTGGAAAAGTGGGCACCCTGATCTATAAATAATACACTAACTAATTAATATTTGATTCACTGATAGTTATGTTGCATGATTTACAGAATTTGTTTAATTTTTTGACTCTTTTTTTTCCTTTAGATGGTCACTTTTTTCCACTAATTTTCTTGAGAAGTGTCTGCTAAACTACAGAATTCCACTTACAGTTGAAATACATCCACTGCCAATTCCTTCCTTCAGACAATTTTGTCATCTTCCAAAACTTCTAAACACTAGCTGCAAAATAGGTAGCTTACTGAATAAATGAAATTCATTAAATCTTAGCTCTTCCATAGAGACCCACAGAACAGCCTTACAAAATGTCTGGCAGACATAGGGGCTCCCTTAGGCCTGAGTTATCTGTTACTTTAATGGAAAAGCCCTTTGAAGTGGATCAAAATGTGATTTGTCAGTGGAAGGATGATAAAACCCCTACACTGTCAAAACATCAAAACCAGGGCCTGAAATTGACTTCTTCACATGAAATTTCTGTTTTATTTTCACTGTGGGGCAAGAAGTCCATGGAGATAACTCATCGGGACTCTGCTCTTTCCAGCTCCTTCCCTTCCCAGTGTGACCAGCAGTGCCTTTTATGGTCCCCTGAGGGAACTGGTCAAGAAAACAGCTACTTACTCCAGGGAGAGTGAAAGCGTCTCTGTATTTCTGTCAGTTGGTCTAGATATTGTCCTGGTCCAGACATTGTGCTGAACCACACAGGAAGTAAATCTTAGAGGCTGCGCCTAACCTTTCTCTGGACCCTGTGCACATCAAACACCCCCTGGTGTTCCTAAAAACCACTTCTTTAATGGGGAAAGTGAAGCATAATTGTCTGTGCAGCCGCTTGAGTAAATATGTAATGGGAATAGTCACAGCACTTGATATATTCTTCAAGCTTTATGAAGCGTTTTTTATAGGCATTATAATCATCACAATGAACATCACTTAATTCAGCAGCTGCTCTATGCCAGACATCCTGTTAAGTAGTTTATATATACAATGTCGTTTAAGGATTTGGTATCCACAATAAACTGTGAGAGATGTAAATAACTATTGCTATATCATCTATTTAATGTGGAAATTCAGGTTCAGAGAGGTTTTGTGAATTGCTCAAAGTCACAGAATAAATACATAACAAATATAACTAGAAACTCACTCTTTTAACTCCTTGCCACTTATTCATTCATTTAAAATTTCTTTTATCAAACACTTATTGAACTCCTACAATGTTCCAAACACATGCGAGGTGCAAAGAGTTCAGAGATGAGCCAGACTTCCTTTAGGAACTACATTTTCTGGTTCATTAGTTTTTCTTAAGTAATATTTAATGAGTACTTAATAAATAGCAGATCCCCTGGAAACAGCAATGAATATGACAGTTCCTCCCCTTCAAAAAGCTAAGGAAAGTGGTTCTGAAATCTTATTGTGAATAAAAATACCTAGAGAGCTTATTTAAAATGCAGATTACCAAATCTAACCCTCAGAGCAAGTTGTAAAGCAGTACCCCTGGTGATTTCTATACAGTTCTCTACTGATCACACCTAGGGAGGTCTGGTAGGTGAAACAAAAGAAAAAGAGATCTAAGTAGAACGGACAAGATGCTACAATGGGGTAACTACCAGGGCTGACTGAGTAGAGCTCTTGCCCAGCTTTGGAGGAGGTAAGGTGAACTGAAGACTGAGTCGGAACTATGCATCCCCAATGCTGAGGGGGTTAGTGGAGCTGCAGCTACATCTCAGCCTGTCAGTTCAAGCGCTAATCCCATTTCATGGCAGAATGACCCCTGAGGAGCAATGGTTTCCTCTTTTGGAGACTGACTCACATAGAAAAAGGATTTTGAAATGAGGCAGAACCAAGACTAAGTAGCAGCTCTACTACAAACTTTCCATGCGACTTGAGAAAATTTACTTACATACTCTGATATTTAGTTTTATCAACTGTTAAGTGGCTATCATCTGTTAAATCTTTTAGAAGATTGCTATAAGAGTTAAAAATAAAATGGGCACTTAATAAATGACAGTTATTATTATTTCCTTAAAAATTAAACTGCTGCCCTAAAAAAACTTTTTAAAACAGTTTTAACATTGCCTCCATTTTGACTTACAGTAGAGAATATAATAATGGTAAGACTGGACTTGTAATTCACCAATAACACCTCACAGAAGACCAATTTTCCTACGTTTGGTAGCCAAATGTTTTCATGAATTGTTATATAGTGTTAAAATAAACTAAATTTGACCAGAGGATGCCTTCATACCTTGAGTTCCTACATAACAAACTGCTACTTAACTTAGTACCTAGACTGAAAGCCTAACTTGGAGTAGATTACCAGCATAAGTAACAAGTAGCTGAGTTTCAACCAACCACAGCAGCTGAAGTTCAGCCAATCAGCGGCTGCAAACTGACCAGACCATGTCCATATAAGGCCAACACCCAGCCATAGCCAATAAAGGTGTTTCTGTACCTTGCTTCCTTTTCTGTCTATAAATGCTCCCTGACCTCCTTGCTAAGCAGAATTCTTTGAACCTCTTCTGATTCTGAGGGCTGCCCAAATCAGGAACTATTTTTTGCTCAATTAAACTGTATTAAATTTAATGGCTCTAAAATCTCAATTTCTCAACCAACTCATCTTTGACACAGTCTCCAACAACAACCACTGGGGAGAGGAGAACCTATTCAGTAAATGGTGCTGGGAAAACTGGCTGATCACATGCAAAAGATTGAAACAGGACTCGTACCTATCACCATATACAAAAATAAACTCTAAATGGATCAAAGACCTAAATGTAAAACCTCAAACTCGAAAATGCAGGAGACACCCTTATGGAAATTGGAACTGGCAACCAAATTTCTGATCAAAACCCCAAGTGCCCATGCCATAAGAGATAAGATAGACAAGTGGGACCTTATCAAACTGAAAAGCTTTTGCAAAGCAAAAGAAGCCATCAAGAGAATGGGGAGACAGCCCACAGAATGGGAAAAAATATTTGCCAACTGTATATCTGATAAAGGAACTCAAACATGCCAAAAGGAAAAAAATAAACAGCCCTATTAAAAAGTGGACAAAAGACATGAATAGACACTTCTCAAAAGAAGATATATAGGTAGCCAACTGATACCTGAAAAAGTGCTCAGCCTCACTAATAATCAGAGAAATGCAAATCAAAACCACATTGAGATACCACCTAACCCCAGTAAGAATGGCCATCATTAATAAAACAAACAACAGATGCCGGTGAGGATGCAGAGCAAAAGGAACACTTCTACACTGCTGGTGGGAATGCAAACTAGAGCAACCTCTTCAGAAAACAGTGTAGCTATTTCTGAAAGAACTAGAAATTGACCTTGCATATGACCCAGCAATCCCCCTATTGGGAATATACCCAGAGGAACTCAAAACATTCTACAAAAAAGATACCTGCACACACATGTTTAATGCAGCACTATTCAAAATAGTAAAAACATGGAACCAACTGTGCTACCCATGGAAACTAGACTGGATAAAAAAAAATGCGGTACATTTATACAATGGACTATTACGCAGCCATAAAGGACAAACATATGGACGTAGCAACAACTTGGACGGATTTAGAGTCTATCATGCTCAGTGGTCTATCACAGAAACAGAAAACTGAGTACTACATGTTCTCACTCACAAAGCGGACCTTGAACAATTATCATAATACTATAAGAAAGGTTTTGGATGTAGTGAGAAACTGCCAGGAGGTGGGGGGTGGGTTGGCAGGAGTGGGAAACTGCTGTGGGCATACCTCATCAACAAGGGTACCTGCATAATGAACATTTGTATACCTAGCCCTGAATTGTTTAAAATAAATTTTTTTTTTAATTTAATTGCTCTAAAGTGTTTAACAATACTACAAGTTAGGAATTTCACTTCCAAGAGTTTTCAGCCTATAATGTAGATATGCACCACAGTCTGTGGACAAGAATATTCACCAAAGCTCTGTAATATAAAAGCTAGAAACCACCTAAATGTCAATAAATAGATTTAAATATATTATGGTACATCCATATGGAATGAAGACAAATACTAAATAGCTAGTAAAAATGATAGGTAGATTTATAGTTCTAACCTGGAAAAATATTTGGAATATAATAAAAACCGTTTCCAGATAGTAGTTAAAATTTGATCCTACTTGTGCAAAGGAATACTTTTAGATCTGTTGAGAAGAAACAACTAATTTCTCACTAAAATGCATATTTCCTACTTCTTCCTGGCACACAAATAGACTACATTCTCCAGCTGACATTTATTGCTCTTATTTTGTGATGGGTTATTCAAAAGACTTTATGTGTATTACATAATTTAATCAACACAACAGCCCTCAACATAAATATTCTTATTAATTAAACTTTACAGAGGAGAAATTCAAGCCACAGAGAAGTTAAGTAGTTTGCCCAAAGTCACACAGGTAGTAAAATGGTACAATGAGGTCATAGAATTCTAGATAATTAAATGTGACTGCAGGTATAGTATGAGTCTAACCCATAAAAATCCTCCCTTATTCTCTCCTTCATGACTCCTTCTAGCTGATGGAAATAACGACTGTTCTGAAAACTTGGAATCCATGGCTTAAAGGCAGTAGAGCCTTTTGAGTGCCCAAGTGACTGTTCACAGCCTAGTTATGCTGCATTCACAAAATAATACATTTCTATAACTTGGTGCTATTTGGAGTCTATTTGTTATAGGTGCTGACATATTATTAACTAACACATATATATAGGTATATATAGGTATATAGATGCTGACATATTAACTAACACATATAGATAGGTATAGGTTGAATGTATACTAAACAATTATGATTGTTTGTTTTGTTTACTGCTGTAATTTAATACCAAGAAAACCTCCTGGTAATTAATAGGCATTCAATAAATACTAGTTGAAAAAAAGAGACTTTAAAATATCTGGAAATATATACTGCTTTTTGAGAATGACTTACTCTGGGAAGTAGAATTAGGGGAAGGAGGAGAACAAGAGACTTTTCTTTTTTCTCCACAACCTTCTATAGAGTTTAATTTTGCAAACCAGCATATATTAATCTTATAATAAGCATTGTTTAAAGAACACATCAAAGATAATAGATATATACTCTGCTGCCTAGGCTGGAGTACAGTGGCACAATTACAGCTCACAGCAGCCACCACCTCCTGGGCTCAGGTAATCCTCCCTCTCCTCAGCCTTCCAGGTAGCTGGGGCTACAAGCATACACCACTGTACCCAGCTAACCAGCTAATATTTTTGATTTTTTTTCTTTTTAATAGAAACAAGGTCTCACTATGTTGCCCAGGCTGCTCTCAAACTTTTAGGCTCAAGCAATCCTCCCACCTTGGCCTCCCAAAGTTCTGGGATGACAGGCGTGAACCACCCTGCCCAACCAGTATATACCCTAAATCTTAAGGAATGGCGTCACAGAGAACAACAAGCCTGTTCTTATTGGCTTGGACAGAGACAGAATCTGGAACTGGCTGGATTACTGGTCTGACCCACTCACAGTTGTTAGGCTCTGGAGGAAATGCTGTCAAGACTCACATTTTGTCAGAATCCAACTAGGTAGCATAAATTGGCAGAAGTATCTGTCACTCCAGCTATGCACCGGTATGGACAGATTGAAGAAGATCACCTCCAGTGACAGTATCCACACAGATCTCAGCATCTCTCCTGCAACTCCATGTAAAAACATGGTCTAAAAAGAGAAACCTGTAGATGCCTACAACACAAGGGGTGACAACAAAAAAAACCACTGGAATTTATTTATTAAAAATTGTGCATTCTCTAGGCGCCTGCCCCTCAGAGATGCCAGCACCATTTCTGGCTGAAGTACCCTGTGAGGGGCCCAAAGCCACTCTCACCACTCACCACCAGCCCTTTGGAGCTCTGGTCCCACCCTGGCTGAGGCACCCAACGCACGACCCCATGCTTGTGTAAGGAAACAGCATATCTTAAGGAGGTGCTGATCAGCCCTCTCAGCTCAAGAGAAGGGAACTCTCAGCTTCCTCCTACACCCCAGCCTGCTGGTGGCACCGGATCCAGCGCCCAGCTGTGCAGCTGATCCCCAGTGCCTGCACACCACCACAGCCGGTCATAATGAATCGCCCAGGACCCAGACGAGTGGAGAGAAAGGATCTGCGAAAGAGGAGCTGCCCAACTTGGCCATTTTTCAGGCAGAGATTTGCATTGCCCCGCCCACCTACAAGCAGCCTCCACCTCGGTTCCTAAGATAACTGTTGCTAAACAGGAGACAAATCCCCTCCCCTACACTGAATCAAATACAGGCAACTCAGCCCGCAGACCTCTCAGGCAGCAGGCTAAAAGAACAAACCCAAGCTGTGAGTAAATCTAGCTGCCTATAATGAAAGCAAAAGGGAGAGACTGGAGATCAGAGCTGAAGAGACTTTAGACACTCAGGAAAGATTCCAGAGCTAGTCTGATTTCTTATTTTGACTTTTGATTTTATCATTTTGATTGTTTGTTTTGCTCACTTTTGTTTGCTTTTTGACTTAGACTGTTTGTGTTGGGGAAAATGCATCAAAAGGCATGATTTTATTGGACTGTC